>JADBJO010014712.1:22500-30543 GCA_016801955.1 Conus betulinus
TCCTCCTCTTTCAGACAGTAATTTTCCTCTTCTCCTCTCTCTCTCCCTCTCTCTACAATGGGTCTCAGTTTCCTCCTCAGTGAGCTCGGTCACTCTCTCTATCTCCAGCGGGTCTCTTCGAAGACCTCTCTGGGGTAAAAGATTGCTCTCTGCCCAGACTCCCCGGGAACGAAGTTGGGGGGTGGGGGTAAAACTCATGAAACTGGGGGGCTCTCAGCCTGGTAGTCAAAAAAACAAAAAAAACGAGAATTGAAAACCGCGTGAGTAGAGGGGCATATCTATCTCCTTCTATCTCTCTCTCTCGCTCTCATCTCCTCTCTCTCATTGGACAGCCTGTTCTCAATCTCATCTCTGAACATCTCAGTCTCTCTCTTTCTCTATCACTCTCTCTCTCTCTCCGTCATCGATATCAAACGAAGCCCTGTGACACGGCTACTTTAAAACATGTACACAAGAAGCTGCAGAATGCATGAAAAAACAAGTAAGTGTGCATTACAGTGTAGAAGACCAAATAGTGTGGAGCCTGTAAATCACATGGTTGTAGTTTGCTGAATAAATCGCTGTGCCTTCGCAATGAGCGCTGAAGCGTGGTTCACGAGTACTGGGCAAGGCAAAAGACGTGAAAAAAATAGGCTTGACAAACTAGAAAAGAGAAAAAAAATTGATTACAATCTATTTTCAAATTAAATACTATCATCTGTATTTAGTCGTCAAAACAGTTTTGGGACACTGGTGCAATAGTGAATGGTGTGCTTCTATTAAAACAAAATCAGCTTCTAAAATATTGTCAGTCTAGTACTTGGTTGGTTGTTTGAACCAATTTTAAAAATACTTTTGGACACCGAATAACAAGTAGTTGGATGATACATTACGATGTGACTATGATGAATGAAATGGAAATGTGTTTTAATCGCCCCCATTTTTAAAGGAGGGAAGTGTGTTTGTATGCCATTGGGAAACTTAACACCCCGTAAACCAGCAAATGCTGGACCGGATGGTATTGGTGAGTTCCTTAAAATGCAGTGCCTGCTGAACAGAAAGAGCACAGACTCCCCCCATAGCAGTTGAACGCTGGCTGACTTTTATTTTTAAATGAGGTGCCTTCAAGTCATTTCAGTTCAGGGTTTAGATAATGGAGAACGTACACACATACATTCGTGGTCTTGACCCGTAAATAGAGGAGAGAAGAATAAGGTAGAACAAGAGCCCCCAGGTGTGAGCTGAAATCAAACATGGCACATATCCAAACACACAAAAGAAAATAGATGGAATCGACTTTGCTATACCTTGCCCCCCCTCCAATACTTAACTTCTCCTTGAATTTGATGTATCCTAGAGTATCACAAAATTAATTTTGATGATAGACGCCGTACGTATACGATACCAGCATGCTCTTACTATGCTTATATGGAAGTTTGAAATTTTTAATGTGTGTGTTGTTGGTTTTATTGTTTGTGTGTGGTAAAGTTTGAGATATGGAATGCATCATATATGTGATTTCAGGGGATATTAATACGAATTCCTCACCATTTCAAGGGTGGTAGTACATAATACCCTTTTCTATCATTTAACTTCAGCGAACGTGACCCATGTCACCAGACACGAAACGACCCCGCTACAAAGCAGTGATGATGTGCGTGTACCATAGTGGGGTGTCAGAGACTGTGTGATAACCCAGACCTACAGTGGCGAGACAGCAGACCGCTCAAACACGGCCGTCTACACGGGCCCAACAAAACCGCGAAGTCTGCTATCGGCCAATAACGGCTGAACAAAAATGACCGACGAAGCCGCAGGACCTATATTTTCAGAACCCCCATGACAAGGGCTATCGATTATCACCAGAGCCCTTCCTACCAAGCAAAGAAAAGGGGTGTAAGATCGAAATTAAGACCAGACGCCCCCAGCCTGTCACAGAGATCAGAAGCTTTGAACTAAATCCCGCCCATCTAGTAAATCAGAATCCTAGAAACCCGTTCCGGGCCCACAACAGTCGTGCCTAAAAAGGAAAAACAAAAAATGAAAAAAGGGCCTCGCTGCCACTAACAGCAACGGAGCTGTAATAGCGCGCATGGCCGACCGTCGAATATTCTCCAGTAAGTTTGTGACAAATTCAGGTGCATCTGGGTAACTACTGTTTGCTAAATCTCTTTCGCTGCATGACTTACCTGCCGGAGGCTGAATGCCATAATCATAGCATTGATCGCGTATCAAAATGTTCACAGTTGTCTTTGATATGCTTTCGAATAACGTGTTCCGCCACGTTTACATCCATCATGTAGTGAAGAAAGGACACCAGCTAGAAGACTTAAGCTCGTTGTGTGAGACATAATCCACCGGAGTAATGCCTATAATCTGCTATAGGGACACTTTCACTCTTTGATTTTCTCTCGAGTTCCATTTTGTTTTCTTCTGTTCGAGTCTGGTTCACGTATGTTACAGAGGATCTTTTTAATTAAAGTATGTTTTGATTGTTTTTTTCGTCAGCGCTTGCATGTCGATTCGTGAATGTTTCCTTTTTTGGATTGTATTTCCTGCAATTGTGTTATGTCACCAAGGGTGTTGTGGGGTGTGCTGTGGGTGTGTGTTGGGCTGTGTGTGTGTGTGTGTGTGGGGGTGAGTGACCTGTGTGTGTACTGGGAGTGTATCTTGTGCGCGCGCGTGTGACACGGTGTGCACGAGCGCGTGTGAGGCGTAGATGGTGTTAGATTTTTATTTCTCTTCCGATGACTGCAAGGTTATTCTTCTTCGTGATTCCATTCGCTCTCTCTCTCTCTCTCTCAAGTCTCTCTCGTCTTCTCTCTATCTTGGCACGCGCACACCTACCACACAATAAATATGCAGCAACGACGTGCGAGCGCCGTCGCGCGCGCACACCACACACAACACACCAAACACACACACGCGCGCGCGCGCGGCAGAGCGAACACACACACACACACACAACAACAACACACACACACCACAACAACGCACGACGCACCCGTAACACACCACACGAGCACAGAGCCACAAGGACACCGTTTTGACATGTGTGTACGAGGAACAACCACAACACACACCCACCACAACAACACACTCAACCACGAGCACCGCACGCATCACCAGCAGGCACCCATACACACCGATACACACACGCAAAGGCACTACACTCCGATGCACACGAATCACCAAGAAGGGGACCCACACACATAGTGTCTCCTGCTGAAATCCATCAACATACCAATTAACACCATTTGAGAATACACATTCCCTGCGTCTGCTCCTCTTCTCTCATCGTTCCATCTATCCCTCCTCTCACCCCCTGCGTACATACAATGCTAACAAGGTCGCTGGCTTGCATGCACAGCGAGACTTCTAATAAAATATGATGTCTATGACAAAAAATGAATATAATAAACAAACATTTTTTTAGGGAGGAAAAGATCTCAAGCGAGACAGAAACAGAATAATTATAAAATCGGATTTTGAAATAACCACAAGCAGGGACTCTCCTCTCTCGTCTCTCCTCTAGTCTTTCTCTCACTCTCTCTCTCTCTCTCTGCCACACACACACACACTACACCACACATCACACACACACAAAATATCATCACACTCCAGTCCCTCATCCCTGTATCCCAGCACAAACACTGTTTTCGCAAGGATTGGTTTGCGTGCGAGGCGGACGCTGCGTGTGTGTGTGTGTGTGTGTGGTGGGTGTGTGTTGTGTAAATGGTGTTCGGGACAATCAGAGGACAGTGACTGTTACTCTGGTTTGTGTAAGCAGGATGAGACACATGTTGGCTCGAGGAGCGGACGGGGTTGTGGTTTCATCTCCACCGAGCGAATTAACAGAGTCAGGTCAGAATACAACCCGTGACATCCAGGATTCTGTGAGAACACGTGACGCTGGAGGAGCTACACGCAACATCCGTTCTACTGGGATGACAGCCGGGAAGCTCAAAACTCACAGCCAGCTGGAATGTGCGCTAACAGTGCCTTAACAGTGACATGCAATATACTAGTCAATAAGTTATGCAAAGTGACATAGTACACCATTAATTTCAACATATTACCGCGTCCACCGAGTCTTTGAAATTGGGAACAGATTTAAGGCATTATTGTTCATACATTGAATCAATTGGCGCTCGATCTGAAAGGTTGAAAATTGTTACAGGGACAACTGTCAAACGTCTTCCCGGTGCGAAATCAAGTTCAGCAGGGATTGTTCGAGTTTCCCCCAATCATTCAATAGTGTGTGGCCCCCGCTGATTGGCGAGACATTCCAGTGCAGCGAATCTCATCGAGTGACAGGTGTTCCGGATAGACCTTGAGGGATCTCTGCCATTAAGTGCAGCATTGGACAGAGATCAGTAGGCGCGGTCGATAAGGGAGGCGGATTTCTCCTTACATGAGTCTACCCAATCATACAACAATATGCCGACTGGGATTGAGGCGGAAAACCTATATCGCAGGGAAGATCGACAGGTTGATGTACGGAATGCCAATTAAAGTTTCGAGACAGCCCGGGCCCTATGTTGCCGAAGAATTGTCGATCTGGGATATGGACTGCCAGGCGATTCCTATCCTGTTGGGCATGGGTCGGAACAACGAAAGGAGCCAGGAATGGGGATCCCATGAGGCAGATGCCTGTCGTTAGGTTTCGGCGAGCCAGCCTATGGGCTGCTAGCAGTCGTGGTCGAACAGCTGGCGACGTGATCTGAGGGCCGAAGTGGTGAAGACGGTTTTCGTATGGCTTGAACGGCTGAGGCTGGAGGTGTGGTCAGATTTGCCATACGAAGCTGCCTTTGGATGCGCTGGTGTGAAGTGAAAGAAGGGCAAAAAACTCACTGAGAGACTGCTCTTGCACGGGAAAAAAGAATTTTTCATTTTACACATCTTGTGTCGCCAGCAAGCTTGATGCAAAACAGGCACAGTTAACGCAACTTTGCACTTTTTATCCCGCGCGGTAACGAGGTCACCAAGACCCCCGTGCGCACTACCAGTTGACACAGGCTGGATTACACACTGCTGTGTGAGATTCCATCATTGGTTGCCGCATAACAAAAAAAAAAACAATGTTTTTTGAAGGGATGAATCACCCCCTGTGTGCAAAGGTGTGTGTGTGTGAGAGAGAGAGAGAGAGAGAGAGAGAGAGAGAGAGAGAGAGAGAGAGAGAGAGAAAGAAAGAGAGAGAGAGCGTGTCTTTTTTTGCATTTAATCTCATTTAATTTTATTTGTTAATATATTTTCCCCGTGTAAAATCACCAATCATGGCGACAATACGTTAAATAAAAGACTCATTCATTCATTCGTAATCGTTAACACTGCCACCTGAATCTGATTTATATATGTAGCAACCATAGCGGTCACCATTAAATGCACATTTCTGAATATGTAAATCAAATGCGGTACATAAAGTCAACAGGAGTTTACCAAAGCTATTCAATACCTTGTCTTGAGATTTCCTATTTGTGTTGATCGAACTGCTTGTTTTTAATCACTTAATAAAACTTTACACTGCAGCAATTATGAATGTGTTACATCGGCAGTTCGACTGTTGAAATCTCCTGACAACACTCTGTATACATCATGATATGCAACTAAAAATCTGTGAAACATTCTTCCAAAAGACCAATGCCATTGCTTACATTCAGAAAAGAATAAAATGGTGACACTTCAGGCGGAACACATACACTCACAAACAATATATCTGTCATGGTGCCGAATTAGATCTGACTACAAGAAAAACAGTAATGTTATCGTAATCTACATCAATAGAACGAACAAATAGGGCATACATTCTCTTTATAAGGCATACAAAAGAGTAAGTTTTTAAAAACTTAATAGTAGGTTTACAAAAAAAATCATGTAATCAACGAATAATTCAGACTGAAATATCCCTATAAAGGTTTCAGCGAGCGACCATAAGAAAGGAAATCTTTATGTCTTGATTTTAGGGAGCAGGCCGTTGACATTCCATTGCAAGATTTTAAAATTCTTAACTGAAAACGCGCGTGCGTTGCAATCGAAATTTACTTGACCTGATACAGAATGCGACAGTGAACTTTTTTTGCACGGCTACACTGCCCGTAACCTGTTTGCTCACACTTTCGTCTCTGTCACTGATAACTTCACAAGCATTAAACATACAGGCAAGCGCAGTCTCAGCCACACAATTGTTCACAAACTGTTCCACAACTGGCGTCAATTTTGTTGTTGTTGCTCCCTCTAAATTAAATGCAGAAGAAAAACTATTTTTACAACATATATTTGGAAAAAAAAAAAAAAAAACCTTCAAAAGATGAGCTGCCAATATCCTACTTGATTTCTTTCAAGTTGCCCTCCGAGTCCACAGAAAAATTTAGTGCCAACTGTGACATGATGGTCGAAAAACTGTAGACGCCTCTTTGTTGTCCGCTCTGACTTTCTTCAAATGGGACAACAGTTTGCGTCTTCCTCAATGAAAGTGCAAGTGCCTTTTAGTTTCCCTCTTGCCCTGAGTAGATCCACCTTGTCCTTTGAAAGGTACAATGCCCACTTACTGGACAGTTGAGCCTCTGATTCAAATGATGCAGACGGTCGAAAGAACGTCCTCGGACAGCTCCAGCCTGTCAGTGAAGTGTTCCCTGACAGCAGCCTCCCGGTCACCTGCCGTCTCCTTCTCTGCTTTCTGAAGTCCGAGGAAGATGACGTTGTTCCGCTTCGACCTGCGTGCCAAATCGTCGGACTTCCTCTCAATATCAGCAATTCTCTTCTCCAGGCGACTGTTACTCTTCCTCAGTGTAGCGTTTTCATCTCGTAGATGGGTGAGAGATAGAGAGAGAGAGAGAGAGAGAGAGAGAGAGAGAGAGAGAGAGAGAGAGAGAGAGAGAGAGAGAGAGAGCGAGAGACAGAGAGAGACAGAGAGAGAGAGAGAGAGAGAGAGAGAGAGAGAGAGAGAGAGAGTTCAACTAAATTATTTTGCCGACTGAACACCATTGTACTCTGCTCTATTCATTCATTCGTTCGTTCGTTCGTTCGTTCGTTCGTTATTTCGTTCGTTCGTTAGCTAATTAATTAGTTAGCTAGTTAGTCACTTACTTAGTAACTTGGTTCGTTTGCTAGTTAGTTAGGTAGTTAGTTAATTCGTTCGTTTATTGATTAACTAAATCACCTGTTAATTGCTTTTATTCAATTGTTCTACCTCCAGATGTTCTTAGAGCTGTCATTTTCCACAGGGAAAATAAAAGTTTTTTAAGAGTGCAACTTCGGCCTAGCTTAGTGCAGTTCTATGGGTTAGATGAATGGTATCGTAGTGAAACAAAGTAATGCTACTTAAGATATATGTTCACTCCTACGCCTTTGGGTGAGAGATACGTAGAACAAAAATGGACATTTTCTTTACATAAAGTTTTAGACTTGCCCATTAGGTCTGAGATGATACCTCAACACAGCAGAAAAAAGATACATGTGACCACGTGTATTTATTCGAGGCCTGTGAAGCTTTCTAATCTTCAACATTGTCTCTCACAGCACTAAGGCCAGCTGAAGCACATAGTGTCTCTTTGTGCATGAAGGTTCAGCCCGAACACATACAGTCTTTCAGCACAAGAAGGCCAGCCCAAAACACATATTATCTTTAGGTATATGAAGGCCAGCCCAAACACATATTTGTCTTTAGGTATATGAAGGCCAGCCCTAACACATATTATCTTTAGGTATATGAAGGCCAGCCCAAACGCACATTGTCTCTAAAATGCATGAAGGCCAGCTCAAATATATGATTATGTCTCTAAGTGCATAAGGCCAGCCCAAAAACATAATTATCGTCTTCCGGCGTATGAAGGCCAGCCCCCATCTGTGCATGAAGGCCAGCCCAAAACACATATTTGTCTTTTGGTGTAGAAGGCCAGCCCAAACACATATTGTCTTCTGGCGTATGAAGGCCAGCCCAGGCCATCCTCACTGTATCTTCATTCAAAAGTGAACTCGGTTTTCTGCTCTACGGCTGCGGACTTGAGAATGACCAGGCAGTACATCAAAACTTCAAACTTCATCAGCACCTGCTGAGGTGCATTT
>JADBJO010014712.1:31780-46516 GCA_016801955.1 Conus betulinus
GTGAGATAATGGCGTAAGCTAGTATTGTGTTTTTCGGTTGGATATTAGAACAATGGATGGGCTGTGTCAGCAGTTTCTTGACTTGTTTCAAGCAACGAATAATAAGAGATTGCATATGGCAGGACTGGGATAGTAACATTCAAAACAGCGACAGATTTTCTTAATTCAGACTGCTGAAATCTAATCATTTATTAGAAGTAGAAGCATATCTCTCCGTGAACATGAATAGGCTTATCAGGTCTGAACTGACAACATTCACGTTTGGTGTTTCGGACATTGCTGAACATCGTCAGAGATACGGTATCCATAAAGAAGGGGATTTGTTGTGTCCATTGTGTAAATCTGGTAAAGAAGATGAACATCATGTTGCATTTATGCCCTGTTCTGGCATATCTTCGAGAAAAAGTTTATTCCATTAAAATTATACTGACGTCCAGCAGTTTTCAAGTTAACCTGTCTTCTGTCATTAAGAAATGAAAATGTTATAAGGAATCTTCCTCCGTCTTTATTCAACTCATTCAAAAGGGAGAAGTAATTTGACATAAACAAATGCATATGTTGTAGATGTTAATATTTTAGTGATGAAACATATTGTCTGCATTTGCTGACTATTACTCACCCCTTTCAAATAGGACTGGCCTTTCTTAGAAATAAATGATCGTTTTCAGTATCTTTTTCACTAGCTCGGCTGATGCTGTGAAACTTTACGGACTTGTCTGCATGGAGTGGCGCTTTCTTGATGAGGAAGAAAACGGTGGTGATGGTTTCTTGGTGTCAGACTGTGGTCTGCTGGTAGTGCTGCTATGAAAAGCTACCATTCTGGTTTTCTAGTAAGCCGGATAAGCCACATTTGTTTCTTTTTCTTATATGTGTTTACTCGCAGCTACTTTCTCTGACTGGCCAATCCTAAAATTGAACACTTTCAGTAAATTCTCTTCTCGTGCCTGCTGCAGTTTTTGTGTTACAGCAGTCCACACGAAAATAAATGGGTTGACAGCAGAGTTGAGTGGAAACATGAACACAACAATGGCATCACGCATCTCGTCTAAAACATTAACTCCAATGGACGACAACATGCTACACATGCTAAATGAGAACCAACAAGCGACATGAGTGACTGTTATTATCCCAATCAGGTGAACGGAAGTATACATCGACCTTTTGCTGGAGTCAAGGGCTATTCTGTATTTCGGCATTCTTCTGTTGATGATGATTTGACTAGCCATGGCTGTAAACAGCAGTACCGAGTTGGTCACTGAAATGACACTGAACCATTTGAACTCATGACTGGAATGATATTGATTAAAACAACGCCATACGACACAGGCCAGACTGGCCCTGAAGACCCCAGTGTGATAGTCCAGGAAGAAATGGTACTAATGATAGAATCACTCCTGCAAGCCATGATATTAATAAAACCTACAACTATTAAAAAACGGCTGGATCTCCTAGAATCTCCAGGAAAACACAGAATGATGAGATGATCCAAAGTGATAAACCAGATAATGAAGACGCACACTTCAGTGGACAGGAGGAAAAAAAAAACCCATTCACTTTGCACGCCAAACTGTTGGTCCATTTCTTTTCAAACAGTATGTATTTTCCGCGAAATAGTTCATTAGCTACCAGACACATACCAACATGACTGCCTATACATATGCCAGTAACTAGCAAATTGCAAACAATCGTGACGGCATTGGTTCTAATTTATTTGTCATTGCACACAAAGTGATCAAACAAATCAAATTCCCTACCACAGCAGACAAGCATAACGTCCAAAAGAAAACCTTGTAGAGGTTCGTTGGTATTAAGTGTTTACAAGAGCGAAGAACAGTATAAACTGTTACGCATTTCATTTCACGGGAGCGTTTGGGAAGTAGATTCTCACAACAAATCCTGTAGTTTGATGAAAACATTAAAATCAAACGATCGGATCGTGACAGTAAATCGAAAGGAAAGTCGTCCAGAGAATTCCCCCTGACATCCAGTAAAGTCAGGTCTGGAGTAGTTTTCAGACCTGTTAGTGGAAAGATCTCAATGTTAGTAAAAGAGATATTCAAATGTTTCGCATGAGGTAGGTATACATTGTTCGGTATATGAACACGCGTTTTTGATACATCTATTCGCCGAAGTGTATAATGAATGTGCTTCGAGAAAAACTTATTTGCTATTCGCATGAGAGGGTTGCGCGCTATATGTAGACTTCTTAGATTCTTTAAATCAAGAAACATGTCCATATTGAGTGTTCTCAGGTAGTTATCAGCGACATCAATGACCTGTAAGTTTGGAAGCTTCAAACCAGAAATGTTAATTGAGTAACTATTGGTATGCTATGCTAGATGGATGAGATAAACATTTTCTCTGAAATCATTAACAGTCATTCCAGAACCTCTGGCTTCCATATAACGAAGCTGAGAGAAGAGGATCCACTGGTACAGGCTTACCACACATAAACGCATGACCTTGACACAGGCAACCTTCAGGACAGGTCCTGTCACACAGCAGTTCATCATCCTGCTGTGGGCACTGACCCCACCATCACACAGATGATCTCCATGAACACAGACCTGAGAACTACGACATCTAAAGAAACCAGAGCATGTTGCTATTTCACAATCCTGTTCATCTTCTCCATAAACACAGTCTGAAAACCTATTGCACAGAGTGTAGATAGGGAGACAGTACAGCCATTCAGATATACAACGATAATGTGTGTCAGGACACGACTCATCCTCATTCATCACCTCCCATGATAGGTACCCAGTACCATCCAGGCTAATGTGGAGCCGTGTCTTTTTGTCTCCTTCTTTCAGCACGTTTAGGTAGCTTGTATCTTCAGCGCATCTGACCTCATCTGAGTCATCCAAACAGTCTGAAAATTCATTGCACCGTTGGTTCCAGGAAACACACTGGCCAGTTGTGGCCAGAAAGCCATCACATGGGGGGTGGTAACAGAATAATTCATCACTGTTGTCTGGACAGTCCTGTCGGAAGTCACATACCAGGGTGTGGTGAACGGTTGTGATTTCATCTTCACAAAAAAAACATGTAATATGTACAGAGATTCATGCGATTGTGTTTGCTTATCATTTGATTTGAAGGACTCAGTGAACCGTGCACAAGTTGCATTTCTGCAACTGCTCCTGGGATTATGTGACAAAAATGAATGAATCGCATGCCCACGAGTACAACTAGATAGATACTGTCGTGTGTTCGTTGAGACGGATTCACATGTGTGTAAATGTGTGCATGGAAGTTTCGAAGGCAATTTACCGAGTGATTGAATGTTATGTTCACAGAGTATATGTTTGCTACAAAACGTTCTTTGCATTCTGAAACCAAGTCCAGACCTTGTAAAACTCAATATATGATTTCTTCTTGATGGATTATATGGAGGGTTTATTTTCATGAAGTTATAGATTAACGTGTTGTCATGCCACATACAAATTTTGCTGTACATAAATGGTTTTGAATGCCGGTTTTTAAAGTAGCCTAGAATCAGGTCTGGGTCAAGATATTTGTTAAAGATGTGCAAAGAATCATTCAGCTCCGTTCTCGTCTTTAATGCAGCCGGAGTCCCACCTTTTCCAAGGCATTCATATTCTAGGAGATCAGAGCTTAACATGTTTTCAGAGATGCTCAGGTAAATACATTTGTGACGTGTAGCCACTTTCCCTGACACTCAGGACTGCTGAAGGGGCAGTGTTCTGTTTCATCCCGTCCATCGTCACACTCTGGCTTCAGATTACAGTGCAGATGTTGCTGAAATACAGAATAATGACTGACAGAACAGTTAAATAAACCGCTGGGTTGTATCTGAGATTGGTGATTTTGAGGAAGGGTAGAAAAATATATTCTGAGACCTCCATGTGTATCAGGTTCATAATAAAAACTGAATGTTGAGACATTGTGTGAAAAATGTTTTGGCTGCTGAAACCAGTGGATCCACACGAGTGTGACGTTCTGCTGAGTTTTGTTTGTTTCTGTGTATATCAATTTTACAGTTCTTCTGTAATAAAAAGACCTAGCTGACCATGTCTGAGGTCTGTACCATTGCTGAACACTTACCATGATGACATGCCTAAAGGGCACAATCAATGTCTTAAGGAACAATGAATCAATGCCAAGATACCATTGCTCTATATATGGCGCTATCACATATCCAGAATACTTTGAATCATATGATACCAAAGCATTATGCCGTGTTACATGTTCAAAATTAACCCTAAGGAAAGGATAGTTAGTATGCAGCACACACATAAAATGTCTAGTTGACTCGATAAATAACTCTTCAACAGAATGATGATCACATGCCATTGAAATCGAGTTGATTATTTCGTCGTATTCCATTCACGGGACTCGCACCAGTATTGCTGCTGCAGAAGACGGATACGTACGTACATTCCCACTGGTGCTTCCACATGCAGTTTACAAAAAGCAGCCAACTCGTTACATATCCCGTACACTACTCCCTGGTATGCTGTAAACTGAGGCAAACTGTGCTTACAGTCTGACCAGTTGACCTGCAGCAAGGTGATACGTGAGTTGTTCTGGCTGAAAAAGTATTCTACACCTGGACACGCCTGAATAACGTGCATTGGAAGAGGGTCAGTAGAGGTACTGTGCGCGTCGCTTCCGCTCAGCTTCAGACCAACTGATTAATGAAACAAATAAAGGCAATATATGAATATCCACTTACGTAAACCATGGCCATTGCGTTAGCTCCTTGAACAGAATGGTAACATGTACCATAAACGTTGCATACGGGACTGGGCATGCGCAATACAAAGCATCTGTAAAGATGTGAGGTCACAGTGTGCTGGGTGACAGCTGTGTAAATCAAATATTCAGTTGAGCCGCCAGAAAACGGGTAGGAGGAGGTATGCAGAAGACACTGACCAGCAAAACTCCTCATCTCCTCCGGGCTATCCCAGTGCATGATCAAGCCTTAACCAACATGGTCTGTGTCACTACTACAGTTATCTATGTGTCTATCTATCAATCAATCAATCGATCTATCTATCGATCTATCTATACATCCGTAATATATACTATATCTAAAATACACACTCTCTCTCTCTCTCTCTCTCTGTCTCTCTCTCTCTCTCTCTCTATCTATCTATATATATATATATATATATATATATATATATATATATATATATATATATCTGAACAATTAATGATCATCGATGGCAATGCAACATTCCATGCTATGCAGCAAGTCCTTCCAAACTTTGTCAGATCTGCCAGAAGCTGTACGACATGGTGCCACCATCTGTTGACTTTGTGTTCAGCACAGATATGTACCAAGACTATTCAATGAAATGGATAGAACGAAACAGAAGAGGATGTGGTGACAAGATCATCCTGAAAGGAGATAGCACAAAGCGACCTGCAGATTGGAAAGCCTTCCTGGCAACGATGAGAACAAAGTTCAGTTCACTCAACTGCTACTGACTGTTCGGAGTTTGGACTCTTTTGCTGAAAAGCAGCAGGGAAGGAACACAGTCCTTGTCTGTGAATGGAAAGCATTCAAGATGACATCACCTGATGGTGACACTACAGACAAAGATGAGCTACATCCCTTGTCAACTACTCAAGAGGAGACAGACGCACGTGTCATTCTGTACTCTAAGTATGGACAAGAGCAAGGATACAAGTACATTTCGCGTGAAGAATTGTTTTTCATCCTGTTGAACTTTGCCCCTCAGCTAGATCGTGTGACACTCCTCTTTGATACCGGCAAAGGCAACAAGAAGCGACTGATAGACATAGGTGACCTTACCAGAGGACTCACTCAGACATTCTGCTCCGCTCTGACCTTACCAGAGGACTCACTCAGCCATTCTGCTCTGCTCTTCTGTGGCTGCATGCTTTCACTGGCTGTGACTCAACTAGTGCCTTTAAAGGCAAAGGCAAAGTGAAGACAGTGAAAGTTCTTCAGCAGAAGCCAGCATTCGTGCAGACCCTGGCACACCTTGGGGACACCTGGGAAGTGAAGGAAGAGATGGGTTGACAGGCTGGAGTCGTTCACTTGCTGCATCTATGGAAGGGCACGCTTCAGCAAGGTTGATGACTTGAGACACCACATGCTGAAAAAGAAATGTGGCAAGGAGATCATCACTGCCAGTCGGAATGTAGACCTGGCTACTTTGCCACCATGCCGGCGCAGCTTGAACCAACACGTTCACCGCTGCAATTACCAGGTTGCCATCTGGAAACATGGAGCCTGTGCCAGACATTCCCAGCCCCACAGAAGGCATAGATGGAAAATGAACAACGGGATGCTGGACCCTCTGTGGACAGAGGAGGAACAAGAGCTGACTCTGCCTCAGGCTGTCATTGATTACCTGAATGATATCAGTGACACGGATGACGAAGATGAAGAAGATTGAAACTGCATCTTACAAAATGGCCAGAACGATTCACTGGACTCCAGTTCTGAAGATTCTGATGAAACTTGAAAGTGAAATTGATGCTTCATCGACTGTTGATGAAGAGAGAACAAAGACAAATTATGCCTTTGAAATGACCACGAAATGTGCTTTCCTGACACCTTGAATACTGTATGTTGTGTTGCGCTATACATATTTGTCAAACGACTGTTAATGCTATATTTTGTTGCACGAGAATACCAGCAATATTAAACTTGTAAGCAACAAAACCATTCTGGACAATTAAGAACATAAACTCCCATCAAAGCCAAACAATTTGGGGGATTGAAAGGCTGTCAAAGTGGTCGTTTGGTGTCTGGCGAATTCTTGAATTTTGGGGGTAGAGGAGATAAATATAAAAACTGTGACTTTATGCATTACTCATGTGGGTCCAGGTTCAGTCAGAAACTACCAAGAGGCATTGTAGTATAATATGATTCATCTGAACAGTTGATTTTGGCCTTTTGGTTTTGCTGACAACGGTTGACATGGTGCCGATGCAGTGAAAATATCGTACATAAAATGTCACCCACTACTGTACACAAACAATGAATGAGAAAAGACTGATCAAGCTACCACCAGGCACACTGATGAGTAAGTAATAAAAAACTAATAGAAGCAAAAGCTGATTTCTTGTTTATTTACAGGAGCTATTTCAAGTTACATGTGATTGGCGCAAGTGAGTGTGTTAGAGGGTACCCTTACGCCAAGGGCTGTAACTCCTGTGCATCCCAACTTTTTGATGGAAACGTTTCAGATTCGCGTTCAGGACACTCCAAGAAACATTTTGACGCCAGTCATGATAACCCCTGGGGGAGAGGGGGGGATGCACAGGAGAACTAGCTGGCTTGCGTACTAATACTTCTTTAATGAAGAAGACATTAGGAGAGAGAGAGAGAGAGAGAGAGAGAGAGAGAGAGAGAGAGAGAGAGAGAGAGAGAGAGAGAGAGAGAGCAGTTTTATTGCATATCGAGAGGTTGGTGGTGAAAAGTGTGACGATTGTGTGTGTGTGTGTGTGTGTGTGTGTGTGTGTGTGTGTGTGTGTGTGTGTGTTCGTGCGTGCGTGCGTGCGTACGTGCGTGCGTGTGTGTGTGTGTGTGTGTGTGTGTGTGTGTGTGTGTGTGTGTGTGTGTGTGTGTGTGTGTGTGTGTGCGCTCTCTCTCTCTCTCTCTCTCTCTCTCTCTCTCTCTCTCTCTCTCTCTCTCTCTCTCTCTCTCTCTGCGTGCATGCGTGAGTATGTGCGAGCGTGAGGCATGTGTGTGTGTGTGCGTACGTGCGTGCGAACTTTTCACCACAGGTGTGTATATATGTGTGTGTTTGTGTGTGTGTGTGTGTGTGTGTGTGTGTGTGTGTGTGTGTGTGTGTGTGTGTGTGCGCGCGCGTGTGTGTGTGTGTGTGTGTGTGTGTGTGTGTGTGTGTGTGGACAGGTGCGTGGCTGTGCTACGTGTTAGAGAAAGTCTTCTGCATTGATCAATAAAGTAGCGCTTCTCCAAATGATTTACTATGCTGGAGAGAACACGCTCAGGTTTACATTATTTGAACAGTGTTTATGGTGACGCACGAGAAAACATGAGCACCACCCGCAGCACCAAACACCACACACACACACACACACACACACACACACACACACACACACACACACACACAATGAACAAAAAAATAACAGGCTTTCTGCCGACGGATGTTTCAGCTGTCAGTCTGAATTTCCACAGGTTCTATATATGCCATTTCCAGTTCCAGAGCTGTAAAATGTTCCTTGGCTTTTCCGAGAATTTGGGAAACAGAAATATGTGGGCATCATCGATGTGACAAGAATCAAAATGAATTGAAAGGTGACGGACTTTATGGAGACAGAGAGGTGGACAGCCACACACGATGTTATAGATAACAGAGCTTTGTTGTTTTGTACTTTAACGTATGCAGAAAAAACAAAATGCAAAGCATATAAACCTACTCCCAGTTTATCTTGAATACGGGTGAGATATTCCATAAAGAGGAAAAAAACCGTTTGGGGGCCGTTATAGCTGTTAGCAATGGCTATTCTGGTAAACATCGGGCATCATCCGTGACCCATAATGATCACACCTACAAATGTTCAGAAAGATCGGCCACGTATTTCTGAGATATTCCATAAAGATGAAAAACCGTAACGGGCCGTTATAGCCGTTTGTAATTGATATAACGGTAAACTAAAACATCAGGCATCATTCGTCACCCATATTGAACATATCTAATTTTTTTTTCCAGAAAGATCGGCCAAGTACTTTAAGAGATATTCCATAAAGAAGAAAAGCCGTTATGGGCCGTTATAGGCGTTAGTAACGGATATAACGGTAAACTAAAACATCGGGCATCATCCGTGACCCACAGTGAACATACCCACAAATTTTCAGAAAGACCGACCAAGTGCTTTCTGAGATATTCCATAAAGAAGAAAAACCGTTATGGGCCGTTATAGCCGTTAGTAACATATATAACGGTAAACTAAACCACCGGGCATCATCTGCGACCCATAATGAACATAACCACAAATTTACAGAAAGTACTTTATGGGATATTCCATAAAGAAGAAAAAACGTTATGGGCCGCTATTGCTATTAGTAACAGATATGATGGTAAAATAAAACATCGGGGATCATTCGCGGCCCATAATGAAACATACGTCCAAATTTTGTAGAAAGAAAGATCGGCCATGTAAAAAAAAAAATCAGGCATCATCCATGACCCATAATGAACATACCTGCTAATTTTCACAAAGATCGGCCAAGTACTTTCTGAGATATTCGATAAAGAAGGAAAACCGTTATGGGCCGTTATAGCCGTTAGTAACGGCAATGACGGTAAACTAAAACATCGGGCATAAGCCGTGACCCATAATGAACATACCTACACATTTTCAGAAAGATCTGCCCAGTACTTTTGTCTGGAGCGAGTGGAACACATTTTGACCACGGACGGACGGGCACACACACACACACACACACACACACACACACACACACACACACACACAGAGAGAGAGAGAGAGAGAGAGAGAGAGAGAGAGAGAGAGAGAGAGAGAGAGAGAGAGAGCATTTCTTCGTTCCCACTCTAAAGTACTCCCTGTTCTGTAAGAAGTAGGAGTACAAAGATGGAGGCAATTGCCATTGGCGAATGTGCCGTGTATGATATTGCACTTAAGATTCATACCAGCCAGCAGGGACTTAAAACTATCAATTCCGGAGATAAGTAGACACTGAGTGACAGTTTGCTGTTTTTATTTCGGTGTCTTATTTCCCATGCCCCCACTGGTGGCCTTACTCTAAAAACCGGGTATCTCGGTTCACTCATATGCTACCACGTCTACTGTTGTTCCACTGTAGCTCCAGTACCTATAGTCCGTGAAAAAACCCAATCCATAATGATTCATCACAACACCACCTGACAGAGCAGACTCTGCACTTCTGCTGAAAGACTTTTGTCCTGTTAGGTGAACCTTCCTGGTGTGATGTGTACAGAATACCACCTACAGAGCCTTCTAAAAGCGACAATTATTAATTATAGCCGATGAGCAAGGCATCTAAAAACGTTTCACACCCCCACCTCCACTTCCGCCCTTTTTTCTTTGATGGGGAGAGGTGTGAGGGAGGTGTATGCTTGGAACTTTAAATCTGGTGAACCAGTCACAGGATCATGAAGTGAAGGGCATAGTTTGAGTTATGCTCTCACAACATACATACGCATGAGCGCACTCGCGCGCGCGCGCACACACACACACACACACACACGCATGCACGCATGCACGCACACACGCACGCACGCACGCACACACACACACACACACACACACACACACACACACACACACACATACACAAATACATCACTGACATGTCAGCCATGTGTTTTTATGATATTTTAAGTTTTTCATTGAAAAAGTCTCTGTCACGCGGTCGCCAGCCTACTCAGCCTTGCTTTAGCAGTGTGAAACCACCCTTAGCAGTGTCTGCTTGTTTCACTCGAGATTGTCACCACTTGGCTGTCAGTGGAAGGGCTTGGCGTGCTGTCCGTGTATTTTTTTTTTTTACCCCCCCCCCCCCCCCCCCCCCCCCCCCCCCCCCCAATGCATTTTTCTTTTCCACTTCTTGTATTGGGTGACAGGAGTGTGGCTGAGCGGTTTTGTGCTGCCTGCACGTGTTTTTCGTTATGTTTGTGTGTCAGTACAGTTTAAACTCTGGCGGAGAGGTGGTGTTCACCGGTTCAGGGGGTTGGAGGAAGGAGGCAAGAGAGTGAAGTGGCACTTGATTTCAACGTTGAGTCGAATGGGATCGCTGTCCCAGTGCAGTGGGATCACTTTTGTCTGCTTCGGTGCAGATCAGCGGCTGGTCCTTAACCTTTTGGGGTGGGAGGAAACCGCTGCGTTTTGGGGGGAATCTCTATTCCCAACCACTGGCACATCTTCCCTTTGGTCGCTCCAGACCGGTTTCCCTTGGTGGGGAACGGCTGACCAGCCCTTGGTTCTTTGCTGGGCAGGAGCTGACCAGCATATCTACCTCTTCATCTCCCCCTTTCACCCACCGTTTTGGTGAGTTTCGTACTCAGTTATTTAGGCAAGTTTTTTTTTTTTTTGTTTTTTTTTTCCTTTTTTTTATTTTTACAAGTTTAAATTCATGTTTAGAACACTCTCTTATAGTTTTTTTTGTGTGTTGTTACCTTTACTGGGTAGCGTTTTCCTTAGATACAAATTCTCCCGTTTTATTAGGTTTCCTGGGCACCTTTGGAAAAGGTACAAACCTTAGTAACCAAGTCAAGTTTTTGCACTCCTACGTAGCCAGGATCCAGTCAGTCAGAAGGGGTCATAATTTGTCTTTGGGGAGAAATTAGTCTGTTTTTTTGGTTAGTTTAAGGTTCCAAGACTGGGTTCCTTATTCATATGTCTATATTGTCTATTCTTTCCTTCTCGTATAGTTAGCTGTCTTTAATTGACAGACACTCGGGATGAACGCATCACGCTAATTGGAGTGCCTGTGTGACTAAGATTAAGTCGGAAAATAAGGGTCTCCTATCCTGACGCCCATGCTTTGGACTCTGTCCCGTCGTGTATATCTGTTTTTTGTCAGCCCTCTGTCTTTGTGTCACATTTTGTATTGTTTTAAGAATAATTTCATTACTTTCCCCTATGTGAAAAAAGGGATGAGATGTTTGATAGTTTTGTTTTCCTGTATAATTATGTATAGAAAACAAAAATGGGTAGACTTGATCAAATAGAGTCCCCGCTCACGGTACACACGCATGCGCGCATGCACACCCAGACACACCCCTGATAATTTGCCCTGTACACGTATTGATCGTCGCTGCAGGGCGTTGACCCTGTTTGTCTCAGATGTCTGCATCCACCTCTGGACACCCCTGAGGTCTGTCACATCTACCCCTCCCCCATCTTCTGGAACTGACGACGTGGGACCCTGACTTCTTCGACGCTGCTGTTTTGGCTGATCCGTGTGGCCCTGGATGTGAGACAATTTAGAAGTGACCGTGCGTCGCAGGAACTTGGAGAGACTTGGGTGATGTCTAAGTGTATTCGTGTTTGTTTGTGTTGCCATGGGCGTGGGACTGTAATAGGGAGTGATTTACGAGCAGGTTGGCATGGTTGATGAGGAAATGGTGAAGTCTGGCTGTTTTGGAGTGACCGAGTGAAAATGCTTGTGATTGCTTTGGTGGTGTGAAGGTTTTTTTGACCTGTCTTGAATCTTGTTTAGTCTGTCTCTCCCCTATCGTTCTTCTTTCATTATGAAATTCTTTAATTAGTTGGGCTGGTAGTGGGAGTCCCCGGGGGGAGGAGGATTTGCTTTTCTATGGGCTTTTGGGTTATTTTGTTCCGTAGCTAGCTTAGAACTGATAGGTACTTTCCCCTCTTCTTTACCCTTCTATTCTTACTTGGTCTCTCCTCTCTGTCTTCAGTCTTCTTTGGTTAGGCATCTCTCCCCATGGAATGAATGAGTACTGTCGATTTATGATTAATAAACTGTTATTGTCTTTGTAAATCCTGGGTGGTCTGGTTGAGTGAGTGTTTGGGTGTTTGCTCTCGGTTATTGCCAGTGTCGAATTTTCAACTTTGTCTTTCCCTTCCTTACAAGGTCCTTAACCTTGACAAAGTCGACAAAATACAATATAGAAATAATTCCTTTACTTATTTTGCATTAGTGTATGCATTTTCATAGAAAGAGTCAATGGTATAGATTCTGCAGATGCTGCAAAGTTCGACACTTTTGTTTTAACTTGTTTCTTTGCTTCACTGTATCATACTACAATGAACAATGAAACAAGTGCGACGTCATCGTACATTACAAACATGTGGCTATGATGAAAGATATGTATGCAATTAAGAAAGAAACCAGTCAGTCGTGGATCAACAAAAACAAACTGTCCGTCATCATCTGGCTTTCAGAAAATGACAAAAACTGTTTTTTTTTTTTTTTTTTGCGTTCGATGCGTTATAACCAGAAAAAAAAACTATATTTTGACTTCAGTGTGTGTGTGTGTGTGTGTGTGTGTGTGTGTGTGTGTGTGTGTAGGAAGAATTCTGTACGTCTAAATAACATAGTGTTTACAATTTTAGACTATTCATATAAAGAAGAGAAGAGGACGATGTGGTTACATAGAACAAAAATAAAGGATAGATGAATTATAGGACAGTAACTATGAAAAATTAGAGAAAAATAACTAAAGTAATCTAACTTACGATTATGATAATAAAATGTTCCTTAATGGACTTTCCAAAAGGTCTCTCGTTATTTTAACAAGAGAAACAACTGGCAACGAATCTAAAAGTCAAACACATTACATGCCCCAGTGTCAGCACTTGGTATAACACCATTCAAAAAGGGTTTCGTTAGTTCACAATCAAAAAGCACATGTTGAACTGAAAGATCCCCACGACATACACACTTAACAGTCTGGCAATACTTGGTTCGTAGGGAATTACATAAAAGTCTAAAAGGCAGGCTTGAAACTGGTCGGCTAATCGACACAAAGTTTGACAGAGTTTGCTGACAAGGTTTTGATGAGGAACTGTATTGACTCCAGAAATCCCTTTCGATTATATGACTAATTTCCTTGTGTGACAAAGGACAGTCAACCTTAATACTACCTAATATATTCTTTGCTCCCCTTTTTGCTGCTCTATCTGCTTGATCGTTAAAAATGAAGGAGGTGTGCGATGGAACCCACGAAAATACAACATTAGTACCTTTCATGTAAAGACAGTGCAACATGTACTTAATCTCAAATAATAATTCCTCTCTCTCTGTGTATTTTCAAACAATGCAAACTTTTTAATACTGACTGTGAATCAATACAAAACAGGATATTAAATATTGAGACTGGCAAGGAAATTAAATAATTTAATGCCATCAGGACAGCAACAAGTTCAGCTGTAAATATGGAATGACCCTTACCTAAATATATGATTTTTCAGCTTTGTAATCTGGAATTACAAAGCCAGATCCTGCACTACCATCATCAAGAACTGAGCCGTCAGTGTATACTTTCAAATAGTTAGTAAACTTTTCTTCCATGTCAATTTTGACAGATGCTGCTAACACATGCGGCGACATCGCTTTATTTAGATCAGAAGAAAAAATGTTAACTTTTACTTCCGATAGTTCCCAAGGGGGTACCGGCGGAACCAGTACGCGAGGCGCTACCTCGTGTGGGTTAATCTCTGGTGAATTAAAAAACATCTAAAACGTATGAACGAAACGTCTCTAAACTTGAATTTTTCTGTGCATTTTTCGAAAAAAACAATGTCGGATCGTGTATTTAACTCTTCAAGGTCGACCACGGCAATCCGCCTCACTACATATTTTACAGAACTTATTTTCCTTTCTTCATCAAGTGGCAAAAGGACCTGCTATCTTATAAACTTCAGAGGACCTAGTGTGCACAGGTACACCCAGGGCCAACTTTACAGCTTTACTGTCAATTCTTTGAAGTTTCTTTAAATGCGATAGCAGAGCTGAAAAGAATACCTCCTGTCCGTAAGTCAATCTTGATCGTACAAGACTGTTGCTAAATGCAACAAAACTTTGGGATCCTGTCCCCATGAGAGAGTGACTGACAATTTTTAGAAAATTCAAACTTTTAACCGCTTTAGTAATTATCGAGTCTATATGTTTTTTTTCCAGTTTAGTTTTGGTGTAAGTAGGACACCTAAAAATGTTACTTCAAGTTTATAAAAAAATTTCCCGTCCTCCCAGAAAGAATATAGGCAAGTTACTTGGGTCATATCCATTGTTAAAGAGAACCAAATGTGTCT
>JADBJO010014713.1:0-10106 GCA_016801955.1 Conus betulinus
TGTGTCTCGCGCGCGCGCGTTTGTTGTGTGTGTGTGTGTGTGTGTGTGTGTGTGTGTGTGTGTGTGCACAATTCTTTAAATTTAAAATGTGTGTGACGACCGACCAACTAGCCCCACTCGTTGTTCTTGTGAAGGTGGGTAATGGCGCTCCGCCTGTCGGCCTTCATGCTCCACACCACAACCACCGCCAGGCTTTCTTCATATACATTCATTTCCATGGCGTGTAGATGGGGGAGAGCATGATAAGATACGCACTAAAGGATTTTTAAAGAAGCGTGTTCATTGATAGTTGAAAACAAGTGTACAGATGTATAGTGGGCAGTGGACGTTTAGCGACTAAATGTGTGTGTACAGATGTATAGAGAGCAGTTGACGTTTAGCGACTAAATGTGTGTGTACAGATGTATAGAGAGCAGTGACGTTTAGCGACTAAATGTGTGTGTACAGATGTATAGAGAGCAGTTGACGTTTAGCGACTAAATGTGTGTGTACAGATGTATAGAGAGCAGTTGACGTTTAGCGACGAAATGTGTGTGTACAGATGTATAGAGAGTAGTTGACGTTTAGCAACTTAATGTGTGTGTACAGATGTATAGAGGGCAGTTGACGTTTAACGAGTATGTGTGTCTGTACAGATGTATAGAAGGCAGTTGATGTTTAGGGACTAACTGTGTGTGTACAGATGTGTAGATGGGGGTTGCAGTTTTGACTGTGTGTACAGAGTATAGAGGGCAGTGACGTTTAGCGACTGTGTGTACAGATGTATAGAGGGCAGTTGACGTTTAGCGACTGTGTGTGTACAGATGTATAGAGGCTAGTTGACGTTTAGGGACTACTGTGTGTGTACAGATGTATAGAGGGCAGTTGATGTTTTAGCGACTAACTGTGTGTACAGATGTATAGAGGCTAGTGGACGTTTAGCGACTAACTGACTGTGTGTGTACAGATGTATAGAGGGCAGTTGATGTTTAGCGACTAGCTGTGTGTACAGATGTATAGAGGGCAGTTGACGTTTAGCGACTGTGTGTGCCTTCCAGATGTCTACTCAGCGACATGGGATACATCTGCTTCATCCGCCTCAGAAGCCTTCCCTGGTCTGAACCAGGCCCTCATTTACTGTGGGACTGACAGAAGCCTTCCCTGGTCTGAACCAGGCCCTCATTTACTGTGGGACTGACAGAAGCCTTCCCTGGTCTGAACCAGGCCCTCATTCACTGTGGGACTGACAGAAGCCTTCCCTGGTGTGAACCAGGCCCTCATTTACTGTGGGACTGACAGAAGCCTTCCCTGGTGTGAACCAGGCCCTCATTTACTGTGGGACTGACAGAAGCGAAATGGAAGCTTGGTGTTTGGGTGCGCTGGCGAATGGCTGTAGGGAAGAGAGCGAAGGGAGAGCGGCGGGCAATGACGCTGTTATTATGACACCTGTGGTAGATCACTTCTGGCCGCACGTCGGAAGGATTTCACGTATGCAGTAGATGCGTACCAGAAAATGAGAGAAAAAGAGGAAAGAAAAAGAGAGCGAGAGACGAAGAAGAGAGAGAGAGAGAGAAGAGAGAGAGGAGAGAGAGAGAGAGAGAGAGAGAGAGAGAGAGAGACGAGAGAGAGAGAGAGTTACGAACAGGCAAAGGCATCAATCATTATCATACACCATCATAGCCAGTTAGATCCGAGCTGTGCAAAACAGACACAGAGGTTACTATTTCTGATCAGAGAGAAGGGGAAAGAAAGAGAGAGAGAGAGAGAGAGAGAGAGAGAGAGAGAGAGAGAGCAAAAATAGTGCGCCCTATACTCCGTCACAAGAAATGGTCCACCTTTCAACCCCCCCCCCCCCCCCCCCTGATAAATTCATCATATGTATTTTTTGTGCTTTAGTGTGTATAGATTACAAAAAATCATGTTAACATAAAAAGAAATCTTGGGACGCACTGTCCCCTCTGGCTTCATTTTGAAGGGTACCCATCTCAGGTGCCGCGGCTGCTTTTTTCGTCGGTCTGAAACGTTCCATAAGGTTGGTGATCACCTGTGTCTTTGTTATTTAAGCTATGAGAATTCCTTTATGTTTTCCTTGACAGTAACGCCTTTTGCACGATACACAATAATCAGAACGATAATGTATGCAATAAGGTGACCGCAGTGAAGCTACGCGTGTAACCACCGTATGTCACACGTTGCGATTTGTAAATTTGCCAAAGTGTTTGCTAAAACACAGTCTCTCTCGAAAACTGTGCAACTTATTAAAACAAAGTACACCACAGTTTTAAAAAAAAACAGTCTCTTGTAATTATTTTGAGCTATGTCACATGACCATGGGCCTATGGTGATGTCCTATGTTGCCGGGTTATCTCCCCTACCCCCTATTTGGTTTCACGCAAATTTAATTCTTTACAAATTCATATTGGACTTTTTTTTATTAAAAAAAAAAAAAAAAGTTAATGTGCACTTTTCAAGTGTGAATGCATATGTCCGTGTGTGTGTGCGCGCGCGCGCGCGCGCGCGCGCGCGCGCGTGTGTGTGTGTGTGTGTGTGTGTGTGTGTGTGTGTGTGTGTTGATGATGATGATTGTTCTCAGGTGCTGGCATTGGACATTGGAAGGCATTCTGCTTCATGATGACATCTACCAGGCTGTATTTAAAATCAACCACAGTCTCATCATTCTGAGTCGCTTCCCTCGGCACAAGTAGAAAGCGACTCTTCTGATACGTAGGCCATGACAGCTTCTTCTTCGTCGTCGTCAGAGTCTGGAAAATCCACAAGGAAGTGAACCATATCTGCGGACAGGATGACGTCATCCTCTTCTGCGGACCACACTGGTTCCAAGGTGCCATCAACGTCAATCCATCCATGTTCATTGCTTACTGCTGGCACATCAGACATGGGCTCGAGAGCCCTCTTTCAAACGGCAACTTGATAGTTGCTCCGTGTGATGTGCTCTTGAAGAGTTTTTGTTTGCACGGAGGCATGCTTGCCATGTCAGCGTTGTGGCTTGCCTTCAATGGCTCATCTCCACATCTCTCCTTGAGTAGCTGGTGTCGAAGGTCATTGACACCGGTGAAACAATGTCTGCCGTACATGACACAGGTGAAGGTCTCAAGATCGGCTTTGACTTCTTGAGCGATGGCCCGTGTACCTCCAAGGTGGGCAAATTTTTCCACAAATCTTGGATTTGCTGAAGAACTTTGATGGGTTTTATTTTCCCAATGCCCTTGAATGCACTTGTTGTGTCACAGCTGGTATAAGCATGAAGAGCCGGGAAGGTGGTGCAGTGCTGTTGCCCGTATGCTTTTGCGATGTTGGTCACGTTGATGAGCCGTTGTTTGTTCTCCATTCCTGTGTCGAACAGAATCACCACGTCCTTCAGCTGCAGAGCGAAGTGCAGGAAAATGAAGGAAATGTCCGAGTCGGGACTCTTGACGCGGACGAAGCTGCAGCCATTCCGTTCAGCGTACGCACAGTAGAGGGCAACTCTGGAATCCGTCTCTTCTTGTGTGGATTTCAGCGTTGCGGTTGGCGTCCTTGTTGCCGTCAGCTCATCTGCCGATTGCAGCAGGAAGGCTTCTCCCTCACATATCATCAGATGACTTTTCTGTCCTTGAATTTTGGCGCATTCTCATCTTTGCTCCAAACGTCGAGTAATACTTGGCTGAGCTGCTTCTTGTTTTCGTCGTTTGACAGAAACGTTTTCCAGTCTAGTTGCAAAGCGAAACGACTGCAGGCGGAAATCTAAACAAATCCTAAATAAACGTCAGCGAACCGCCCAGAGAAACGCGAACAAACGAGTCACAAGACAAACCACAACGCGTTCCGACCCCTTAGGTCTTCTTCAGGTGCAACAAACATGAAACAAATAACGAAAATGCACTTAGCTTTGATCGCTTCTGGATTCAACACCTTCTTTCTTGCGCTGAACACAGAAGCGATCAAAGCTAAGTGCATTTTCGTTATTTGTTTCATGTTTGTTGCACCTGAAGAAGACCGAAGGGGGTCGGAACGCGTTGTGGTTTGTCTTGTGACTCGTTTGTCCGCGTTTCTCTGGGCGGTTCGCTGACGTTTATTTAGGATTTGTTTTCCAGTCTGCAGGACGCTCGGTGCTTTCTCCTTTCACGATGATCTTATCGCCAGTGCCTCTCCTTTTCCTTTCCATCGATTTGATTGAGTCCGTTTTGTACATGTCTGTACTGAATACCACGCCCGTTTTCTGGCTGATCTCCCTGAAATTGGAGGGAAGCTGTTGCAAACAGGGAAACACTGCGTTGCCATCGATCACAACCAACGTCGCGTCATGGGGAAGTAGAGCGGCATCTTCCATATCTTGGTGAGGTAGTTGAACCCTTTTGCTTTGTCGGTCTTGGCAAGGAAATCGTCAGCAGTGGCAATACTGTAAGGTACAGGAGTAAGTTGGTATGTCATCAACTGTTTCAGATCGAGTTGAACACCTGCTTCCTGTGCCTTCACAAGGAGTTGTTGAAAGGCAAGGTTCCCTTGTTGTTTGTATTCCACAACCATCTTCTTGGTAGTCTTCATATGGACGGTTTTGTTCACCGATGCCATCGTTTTCAGGTTTAGCCGCTTGGCTGGTTCAAATAAATTGTCAGCTGCCATCAGTCTCTGCGTGATGAACGCCTCCTTCACGGCTTTACAGCTTTTTCTGTCCTCAACGCATCATGCTGATGCTCCAGATGACAGGGCGAGGAGTGTCACCACAGCGTCCTCCCAGAAAGGGTCAATGAAACTTTTGATTGCATCCTGAGTCTTCATGACGTTGCTTTCGCTCTTCAGTATCTCAGAGGGACGCAAGTCACGATATCTACTGTCAGCCTCATCACCTTGTGCCATGCCAGCCATGTGGAGAGCTGCGTGAAGATACTTTGACCTCTCATGGGTTGTCCTGACCCATCTTGGTAGGCCTCCTGGTTCGACAGCAGTCCCGTGAGACCCAGTGCCACCTCCGCCAGCTCCTCCTCGGCTTTTGGCGTGCTTCATGAACGTTTCTTCCATGGTCTTGTCCACTGCACAGCGATTGCTAGGAATGAAGGACCTTGCCACGCTGAAAGCACCTCTCTGCAGCATCTCCTTGGCTCCAGGACGTGACAAGTCAATGTTTGCCCAGAAGACTGAGAAGAAGGTCAGGCAGCGTGTGTAGGTTTGTCCACCGAAACTGAAGAAGAGGTCTGGCATTTGGGACATCGTTTGTGCGTACAGCAGGAAGTCGTTGATTTTGACAGCCCCAAGGAGCGCTAGGACAAGCCATACATGATCGATGTACGACAACCAAAATTGTGCAGTTGGTCCAAAGGCTCCTTCTCTGACTCTATCTCTGAACTGTTCGCACTCTGCCGTGAAACTGAAGATAGCTTCATCTTGCTGAAGCTCAGTCAACGTCTCTTTTGAGAAGAAACATGAGGCTGTCTGGAGTTTGATCATGCTGTCGTCTGACAGTGTCGGAAATGACGTGTGTCTTCATCTTTGATTTCAAGATATCTTTCCAGCAGCAAGCGTTCTAGACTCCCAAGCATTGTCTTATGGCAGAACAATGCTCGTTCATATGTTTGCCAGACGGCACCCTTGCCGAAAACCAGAAGAGATCAAACCTGCCTTCAGAAGGATATCTCCGAACCCAGAATCATCCAGCTTTTCCCCAAGCATCTTG
The DNA here is from genome assembly GCA_016801955.1 of Conus betulinus. Lineage (NCBI taxonomy): Eukaryota > Metazoa > Mollusca > Gastropoda > Neogastropoda > Conidae > Conus > Conus betulinus. The sequence goes on from JADBJO010014713.1 coordinate 5,651, forward strand.
AGGTACGCACAGGCAAGGTGGAAAGTACCGAGCTTCTTGTACCGGTCAGACTGGTTCCCGACGATCGGGTAGGCTTCCATACAAACCCCAAGATCAAACGTGATGATAATGTACTCTTGTCCAACCTCTCTCGTGGCCTTCTCTGCAAGTCGCAAGCACTCCTGGACTGTCTTGTACTCGGTGATTGGGTGATGGATCACAGGGTAGTAGTCCAATGTCGTCTTCTTTGCGGGGTTGTGCCCACACTGTGAAATGAAGCCAGCCCACGCTGGTATTTCCTGATCTGACACGCTGCTGTAGTTCCAGAGAAGAATCCAGTGGAGGTTTGAACTTTGAACTTTCTTGAGAGCATCTTTAGCTCCATCAACTGTCCGGTGCTTAATTGCAAAAGGTGGGCTTTTCCGCTGGTTTACGAAGCATTCTAATAATCCTTTTGTGTCAAATGCATAGATTGCAGAAGAAGAAGCTGTCATATCCTACGTATCAGAAGAGTCGCTTTCTACTTGTGCCAAGGGAAGCGACTCAGAATGATGAGGTTGTGGTTGATTTAAATACAGCCTGGCAGATGTCGCCATGAAGCAGAATGCCTTCCAATGCCAGCATCTGAGAACAATCATCATCAACACAAACACGCACGCGGGCACGCACGCACGTATGCACGCACACACGCACGCATATACGCAAGTATGCGTTCACATTTGGAAAGTGCACATAAACTTTTTTCAATTAAAAAAGACCAATGTAAAGAATTAAATTTGCGTGGAAGCCAAAGAGGGGGTAGGGGAGATAACCCGGCAACAGAGGACATCAGCATAGGCCCATGGTGATTTTGAGATAGCTCACAAGAATCACAAGAGACTGTTCCTTTAAACTGTGGTGTACTTTTTTCTAATAAGTTGTACAGTTTTCAAGAGGGACGGTTTATTGCAAACACTTTGGCAAATTTACAGTTCACAACGTGTGACATACGGTGGGTACACGTAACTTCACTGCGGTCACCTTATTGCATATATTATCGTTCTGATTATTGTGTATCGTGCAGAAGGCGTTACTGTCAAGGAAAACATAAAGGAAATTCTCGTAGCTTAAATAACAAAGACACAGGTGATCACCACCTTAGGGAACGTTTCGGACCGACGAAAAGCAGCCGCGGCACCTGAGATGGGTACCCTTCAAAATTAAGCCAGAGGGACAGTGCGTCCCAAGATATTTTATGTTAACATAATTTTTCGTGATCTATGCACTCTAAAGCACCGAAAAATACATATGACGAATTTATAAAGGGGGGGGGGGGGGGGGGGGGGGGGGGGGGTTGAAAGGTGGACCGTTTTTTTCGTGACGGACTACTACAGAGGGCATACTTCTTTGGAGAAACGGACAGACAGACAGATAGACACAGACAGACAGACAGACAGAGAGAGAGAGAGAGAGAGAGAGAGAGAGAGAGAGAGAGAGAGAGAGAGAGAGAGAGAGAGAGAGAGAGAGAGAGAGAGAGAGAGAGAATTACATTAAAGAATTCATCTGGAAGCTACCAAGCCCTCTTCTGCTCACTGTTTCCATCCACAGTCTCTCTCTCTCTCTCTCTCTCTCTCTCTCTCTCTCTCTCTCTCTCTCTCTCTCTCTCTCTCATTTTTTTTGTTTTTTTTTAATCGTCTGTTGTGAGTAAAAGTAATTACATTTTGTGCTTTTTGTTGCTTTTTGCTATCACCATCATTTTTTTTCCCGTCTTCGTCGTCGTCGTCGTCATCATCATCATCATCATCGTTATCATCATTCTCGCTGACGCAACGCAACGCAATCAGTAAGTCCACAACACACACACACACACACACACACACACACACACACACACACACACACACACACACACACACACACACACACACACACACACACACACACACACACACACACACACACACACACACACACACACACACACACAGAGCGCGCGCGCGCGCGCGCGCGTGCGCACTCATGCACGCACAGATGTGCGCATACACTTGCGCGCGCTCTCTCTCTCTCTCTCTCTCTCTCTCTCTCTCTCTCTCTCTCTCTCACACACACACACACACACACACACACACACACACACACACACACACAGAATCAGAGAGAGAGAGAGAGAGAGAGAGAGAGAGAGAGAGAGAGAGAGAGAGATGCACATACGGACGCACGCACTCACGCATGCACGCACACACGCACGCACACACACACACACACACACACACACACACACACACACACACGCGCGCGCGCGCACGCACACACACACACACACACACACACACCAAGTCGCATCGATCTCTCATTCCATTAAGCACCAGCACAGCATTGATGCCATTGGTGATGTTTGTTGTTGTCAACGCTGACGAACAGAAGGTCCAGAGCTGGACTGTCACAAGCTCTACAGAGCCTGTTGCTTCCTGTCCCTCGTCAGTCCATTGATGCTGTTCATGTGACTCCTGTCCCTCGTCAGTCCATTGATGCTGTTCATGTGACTCCTGTCCCTCGTCAGTCCATTGATGCTGTTCATGTGACTCCTGTCCCTCGTCAGTCCATTGATGCTGTTCATGTGACTCCTGTCCCTCGTCAGTCCATTGATGCTGTTCATGTGACTGATGCTGTTCCTGTCCTCGTCAGTCCATTGATGCTGTTCATGTGACTCCTGTCCCTCGTCAGTCCATTGATGCTGTTCATGTGACTCCTGTCCCTCGTCAGTCCATTGATCTGTTCAGTCCCATTGATGCTGATGCTGTCATGTGACTCCTGTCCCTCGTCAGTCCATTGATGCTGTTCATGTGACTCCTGTCCCTCGTCAGTCCATTGATGCTGTTCATGTGACTCCTGTCCCTCGTCAGTCCATTGATGCTGTTCATGTGACTCCTGTCCCTCATCAGTCCATTGATGCTGTTCATGTGACTCCTGTCCCTCGTCAGTCCATTGATGCTGTTCATGTGACTCCTCCCTCCTCAGTCCATTGATGCTGTTCATGTGACTCCTGTCCCTCGTCAGTCCAGTCCATTGATGCTGTTCATGTGACTCCTGTCCCTCAGTCAGTCCATTGATGCTGTGTCATGTGACTCCTGTCCCCCTCGTCAGTCCATTGATGCTGTTCATGTGACTCCTGTCCCCCTCGTCAGTCCAGTCCATTGATGCTGTTCATGGATGACTCCTGTCCCTCGTCAGTCCATTGATGCTGTTCATGTGACTCCTGTCCCTCGTCAGTCCATGCTGTCCACTCCTGTCCCTCGTCAGTCCATTGATGCTGTTCATGTGACTCCTGTCCCTCGGCAGTCCACTGATGCTGTTCATGTGACTCGTTTCCATCACGTCCTTGTCACAGACTGTCCACCAGGACAGGGGACGTCATCCATGGCTCTTCTTTCTCCATGACCCATCGGGGATCTGGAAGCTCAACGTGTGTGGAGGATTGAAACCTTCTTCACTGACTGTTTTATCTGCTCCACCTGCCTGACACAGGTCAACCTGTGTGGAGGATTGAAACCTTCTTCACTGACTGTTTTATCTGCTCCACCTGCCTGACACAGGTCAACCTGTGTGGAGGATTGAAACCTTCTTCACTGACTCTTTTATCTGCTCCACCTGCCTGACACAGGTCAACCTGTGTGGAGGATTGAAACCTTCTTCACTGACTCTTTTATCTACTACACCTGCCTGATACAGGGTCAACCTGTGTGGGGATTGAAACCTTCTTCATTGACTCTTTCATCTACTCCACCTGCCTGACACAGGAGTCGTAACTGTCAGTCACGTCCACAGACTTGACAGTGAGGGACCGTGGGTTGGGTTGGTGTCAAGCACTGTATCTGAACTGAAGGATGTTGTCAGTGATGTTCAAAGCTGTTCTCAAGATTTAAAGAAATGGATGACTTTGAATAAGCTGCATCTGAATGATGACAACACTGAAGTTCTTCTCCTTGCTCCTCCCAAACTCCAAGGTCATCCCTCCCTTCCTTCTTCCATCAGTATCCAACGTTCTGATATTCAACTCTCATCCCAGGCTCGTAACCTCGGTGTGACTTTTGATTCCACCCTTTCTTTCAGGCACCACGTGTCTAATGTTTGTAAGGCAGCATATCTGGAAATACGAAAGATCAGTTCAATCAGACACTTCCTTTCCACTGAAGCCACAAAAACTCCGGTTTGTTCCCAAGTTCTCTCAAGGCTGGACTACTGCAATAGTCTCTTGGCTGGCTCTCCAAGTCACCTACACAACAAACTACAGAAAGTTCAGAACAGCGCTGCCAGGTTTGTTTGCAAAACATCTAAACATCAGCATGTCACTCCTCTGTTGCAGGCCCTCCACTGGCTTCCATCCAGGGTCGAATTGACTACAAGCTGGCTTCTATCTGTTTCTCTTCTTTCAAATCTGCCGTTAAGACACGATGACATAGGCGTAGGTCAATTGAAATTACCATACATTTGGTTATCA
>JADBJO010014713.1:13615-16115 GCA_016801955.1 Conus betulinus
CTGTAGTATCTTGCAGTGACTGGTTATGAAGGAGCAACCCACAGAGGGTGTTCCTGTCACAAATTCTACTTTCGGCTGATGTCTGTCTCAGTCTATCCACAAGTTTGACAGACGGCTGCTGTGACCAGTGCCTGTATAAGCTGCCGAGTTTCTAGGATATGTACATATTTTGATCCTTATCAAGTGCTCCTGTTCCCCTTTTATTCACATCCCATTCTACAGGTGTTCTTCAGTTTGAGCGGTTGTGATTAGGGTGGTGAAAGAAGTGGGAATATGGGGAAGGAATTAGCAGTGCACGTTTCAATCGTTGACAAACATATACTTTGCTGTCAGTCAATGGGCTTTACTCTGCATTTCTCTTCATGACTTACCCAGGCGTCATCCACCCCAAGGAATGCAAACATACACTTCTGTGGTGGTGGGCAGGAAGTGCGTGAACACTCGCAGTGACGTATCATGAAGTGGATGAAACTCGACCGCGTGGTTCCATCCTTCAGTTGAGTTCATAGCAAACTCAACAACTCCAGCTACAGGATGCCTGGGCCACAGAAATCCAACCGAACCTGTGGCCTCCTCATTCCAGTCTTCCATATCGACTACAAAACACGAGCTGTATTCTTTTTGGAATCTTGCTGTTTTCTGTCTGTCTGTCTGAATGTCTGTCTGTCTGTCTGTTTTCTTTCGTCTTCTCTTCTTCCCCATTCTCTTCTTCTTCTTCTTCTTCTTCTTCTTCTTCTTCTTTTTCTCCTCCTCCTCCTTCTTCTCTCCTCCTCCTCCTTCTCCCATACGAACTCGCTCTCCTTCTGTTGCTGTTCCTCCCTACCCTCACCCTTGCCTATGACAAAAGCAAAAACAGAACAATAACAACAACAACACAATACCGACAACAACAACATATTCCGTCAACTCTTTTATTTCACTGTCTCAATTGTGAGTTGCTTCCCACGCCCCTGAGCTCCCCCAACGTCTGTGCCCGTGATGAGTATAGTTGAAAGTCTCCAGTGTCGACACCTTCTTAGGGACTGTTGTTACATAATAACGCATTGAATTCTGAAGGGACATGGTGGATGTTGGGAACAGGGACACTAACTCATGATGGTTAGCAAAGCAGATAGTTTCAGGCATGAGAGAACACTGCCTAAGCAGCCTAGTGGTCGGGTATTGTCTGATCTGGTGGGCAGTCTCATTATCACTTGATACTAATGGCTTACAGTGAACATGAAGTGGCGAGGCTGTGTCTGGGTAACCTTGGTGTGACCGTGATATAGGAAACAAGAATTTATCAGTGACGAGGGGCCATGCCACTGAGGGAGGCAGGACCGGACGATCGTGGTCTCTGGAGTTGCCAGTGTGAGCTCTTTAAAACCACTCAGTTCAAAGTACCACGCCAAAGAAAGGAATGAAAGTTCCCCCCCTCTCGCCATTCAGCATTCCCTCCACAACCTTTCCTCTCTGTCTGCCTGTCTGTCTGTCTGTCAGTTTGCCTGTCTGTCTGTCTCTCTCAGGCGCACACACATGCACGCCTACATGCACGCACGCACGCACGCACACACACACACACACACACACACACACACACACACACACACACACACACACACGCGCGCGCGCGTACGCATGCACGCAGGCACGCAGGCACTCACACACACATACACACACATACACTGTCACGCACGAACTGGTTACAGGTCGCCTCAGCGACAATTGTGGAGTGTGGCCCGTCCATTTCTAGGTGGACAGTTGACATGCAGTGGGTGATTCCTGTCGGAGGTATGTTTACCTGTAAATTCTTGGAGGGGGGAAGGAGGAGAACGCTTAGCCTCGCCGGAATAGTGGGTTTTACGTGTGTAAACGAACACTCGTGAAACTTGAGTTCTTCGATGTGATCCAGAACTGGAGGATATTTTGTTTGTTTTCATTCGCAAAGTTTTCTTTTATGTGAGTTCGACAAAGGGGGAAAATTCTGTGCGAGGAGAGAAGAGAGTGAGGAAATTGAAATGCGCGGAAGTTTGAAGGGGAAAAAAATAGAATTTGAACTTAAAGTCAAGGAAAGCCGTAGGTGTAGGAATAAAATAATGCGTTTCTGATCTACATTGATGCAGATAAGTGGATTAGTTTCAGTGGTATTGAGGATGCATGTCTATGTTCCCTCAGCTCTATGTTCCCTCAGCTCTATGTTCGCTCAGCTCTATGTTCCCTCAAGTCAAGTTACATGCTATGTCATGTCATGTCATAATGCCATGTCATATCATGCCATGTGCCATGACATATGCCATGCCATATTACATGACGTAAATATCTCTTGACTTGAGGGAACATAGAGCTGAGGGAACATAGAGCTAATTCTCCTAACAAACCACTCTGTGTTCCCTCAGCTCTATGTTCCCTCAATTCAAGTTACATGATGACCAGAGGTCAACTAATGGTCAGAGTGACCAGTGTTCAAGCAATGGTCAGAATGATCATTGGTCAAGCAATGGTCGGAGTGACCAGTGGTCAA
>JADBJO010014713.1:21115-36023 GCA_016801955.1 Conus betulinus
AACGAGGCGTAATGTGCCGTTAGGAGTAACAGCAGTGGGTGGAGAAGTAGGATTATGTACAGTGGGTGTCAGCGCCCAGAAGTGTGCCATAATAAACCGACTATGGATCAAGGAAAAGGGAGGTGGACCATGAATAATGACTAGTTTCAAAGTGAAACGACTGCAGGCGGAAATCTAAACAAATCTTAAATAATGTCAGCGAACCGCCCAGAGAAACGTGGACAAACGAGTCACAAGACAAAAAACACAACGCGTTTCGACTTCTTAGGTCTTTTTCAGGTGAAACAAAAATGAAAACAAATAACGAAAATGCACATAGCTTTGATCGCTTCAGATTGCTTCTGTGTTCAGCGCAAGGAAGAAGGCAACGCGTTGTGTTTTGTCTTGTGACTCGTTTGTCCACGTTTCTCTGGGCGGTTCGCTGACATTTATTTAAGATTTGTCATGAATAATGACATTAAACGAACAAAGACAATAGCGACCTTGCAAGAATATTCATTACGTACGCACGTGGGTGTTTGAATTGTATAGCAGTAGCATAATGAGCAGCTGAAGTAGAGTACTAAGCTTATCTGTTTACACATGAACGGTAACTGTACTGATGATATAACCGTGGAGCGTTTTAGGACTGACGCTTTATTCTTATCACTGAACGTAGATATATTGCAGACGAGACGAATCAGACAAACAAGACGCAACAAGACAAACTGACATGTCAATGACATGGGGGGAAAAGTGCAGGTGATGGGTCGACACCCGTTGTTGGGGAAGCAACATTAGCGCTGTTCATTCAGGAGAAGTTGAACTGTTTCTGATTGATAGGCTGATGCCAGACGTGCAACAAAGCGACGAAGGGGGAAAAAGAACAATGATCACACCAGCACTAACCAACAGTTAACCAGGATGTCAGTTTGTACACATGCATAGTCAGACCCGTCGGCCAACTATACACATCGTGTGATCGATTTCAGTCACCTGTCCTCGAATCCTTATTAACCAGTCTTGATAACCACACATCATGGGAGAGAGGTGTGGGAAGGTGAACATGCATAAAAGCACGGCTTAGTGACCAAAGAACAAAAGGCAGAGAGCGAAAGAACAGTGTGTGTTGGTCCTCATTCTGTGCGCTTAACGGCGGCGTTTACACCGTCCATTGTTTGTCTTTCGGATGTGAAAATCTCGGACCAGATGTGCAGGGAGTGTGTGACTCAGGCTCCCAAGTGGTGTTCCTGTACCCAACCCACTTGATTTTGTAATGCTTATGTTTGTCTGTCATCTTACAAGCAAGAACCTGTTCCACGAGGTATGTTTCCTCATCAGAGGGGACCTGATTGTCCGGTGTTGGGGTAAGCATGGTTGTTGTGCTGGAGGCTGAGCTGGAAGAGAGGGAGGGGGGCGGGGCTAGCTGGAATCTGTGCGGATGAGTGCGTCACCTCATCGGTATCAGAGACCGCCTGTCTGGATGAGTGCGTCACCTCATCGATATCGGAGACCGCCTGTCTGGATGAGTGCGTCACCTCATCGGTATCAGAGACCGCCTGTCACCTCTGGATGAGTGCGTCACCTCATCGATATCGGAGACCGCCTGTGTGGGTGAGTGCGTCACCTCATCGGTATCAGAGACCGCCTGTCTGGATGAGTGCGTCACCCTCATCGGTATCGGAGACCGCCTGTGTGGGTGAGTGCGTCACCTCATCGATATCAGAGACCGACTCGTTGTCGTGGGTTTGAGTTTGAGACCAGCGTTTCGGATCCGATCAAAGATTACAGAAAGATGAGACAGAAAAAATGATCTTCGAAGTTTTGGGATAGACAGAGAAATGTCATCAATGAAACCCAGGCAAGTTTTGAATGTGAGTCCAGCAGGCACACGGTTCATCAGAGACTGAAATGATCCAGGAGCTCCCTGTAATCCAAAGGGCATTCTGGTCCAAGCAAAGGATCTGAAATGAGTCGTGAAGGTGGACTTTATCCTGAGACTCAGAATCTAGGGGATTTGCCAGAAGCCAGAAAACAAATCAAGGGTGGAGAACATGGTGGATCGTCCCATGATGTCTAACGCACCTTCCAGTCGGGGGAGGGGGAAATGTACTGGTTTGGTCACTTTGTTCAATTTGCGGTAATCGACCGCAAAGCGATAGGTACCATCTTTCTTTTTCACTAAAACCACAGGAGACGACCAGGGGGGATGTGGAAGGGCGAACAACCCCATGCTGATACATTTCATTGACTGTCTCTCTATTTCTGCATTCAGAGCAGGTGCTGTACGGTATGGCCTTTGTTTGATAGGAGCAGAGTCACCCGTGTCGATGGTGTGAGACACCAGGTGAGTCTCACCTAGCTCTGACATGTCAGCAGCAAAAATGTCTCTGTTCTGGGCTAGAAAGAGGGTGAAAGAGTCTTTTTAATCTGCAATCAAATCTGAATCTGATAGGTCAATACCTAAATTGGCTATCATGGTTTTGGCTTTAGAAAGTTGGTCAGAGTCAGTTTGAATAGCTGCTGACCTGATATTGGCAGAGTGTTCGGAAATTTCCCCCAAATCTTGGGAAACTTCCTCACAATGACCAGTTGTATCCTTGGGTGTTAATCTCACAGTGGAAGTGAAGTTATTACGCACAACACACATGGCCTGATTTTCTGTTAGTGTAACCAAGGTTCTTGCTGCGATCACCTTCTTGTTTGACAGCAATGCCTGTAATGGGTCAATGACACCAATGGCATGGCTACACTTGGAGGTGACACGAACAGGTAGCAACACTTCAGAATAAGGAGGGATATATGTTGTGTGCAACACTTGGACAGGCACACTGTCAGGTTGGTCTTTCAGAAAGGGGACTGACGTTAAACCATTGTACAGCTGAAGGTGATGGGTACCAAAGTGGAGGGAGGCTTGATGTGCCGTTAAGAAATCAATGCCTAAAATCAAGGGACAAGTCAAATGCTCCAGAACAATGAATGACTGTGAAACATGCAGACTGGAAAGTTTGAGGGGCAGTTCAATTTTTTCCTAGGACTCTAACGGGCTGTCCACCGACTCCCTTGATGAAGGTCAGGGGGCAGGGCTGCAGGCTGACTAGTTTGTCTTCAACTAAACCATTTGCAATCTGGCTACTAACACAGGAGACATCAGCACCTGTATCTACCAGACTGGTGTAGGGCTTGTTCGTGATATAGACTCTAATCTTACGACACTTAGAGAATGACCTAATGTGTGGGACGGGTTCAGAGTCATGATTTTTTTGTTCTTCTCATGGCAACAAATCCTGGCTTTGGAAGTCATGAGGGGAAACCCCTATCTGCTACTGCTGCGCCTAAAGCAAACGGCGGCGATGTGACCGATGACGTGGCAATGATGGCACCTTGCATCACGAAACCGACACGTGTGTGTCGCGCATGAGCGCCTCCACATGAACGGCAAGGCGTCTGCTGCCGCGCAAAGGCTGGACGAACGTTTCTGTGACCAGCGGGCTGGTTGAATGAGCGTGGGTGGGCGGTGCCGTTATCCCCAGGGTCAAAGCGCGCGCTGTGTGGCGAGGCTCTGTTGGGGGTCAACACATGTGGCCTGTGTTGCGGTCTGTGTGTGGCGTGAAACCGGGTATTCCCGCGAGCCGAGTCCATTCTCTGTATGTCAGTCGTCAGGGCTCCTATTTGCCCAGTGAGTGAGGCCAGTGCCACCTCTACTTTGTCTGTGGCTGGAGAGTCCTGAAAGACAGATGCGGTCAGGGCCAGTCAAGGGCTTGTTGGAGAGACTGGGGCGAACGCAGCATAACAAATTTTGAAATGGATGGAAGGAGGCCATTGACAATAGTTTCCATGACATCTTTGGGGGGGTTGTCTAGCTGTTGTCCCTGTCGCGTCATCGACGCAAAGAACTCTTCTACTGTCTCATGGGGTAGTTGCCGACGGTCGTTAAAACTGTTTCAACCGAATCCATCGCGTGGATTCATGAGGCGTAAAGCGCCTGATCAGAGCATCACACAGTCCTTGATACGTGTGCAAGTCAGGCACTGACAGGTCTAATCCATCCAGCCACAACGCACTGACAGGTCTGATCCATCCAGCCACAACTGCGCCTGCTCCTTCATCAACAGGGGGAGGATCGCTCTTTTACTGTCCTCCTGCCAGCCTTGTAGTAGGGCATATCTGTCAAAAGTTTTCAGCCAGGAAGCAATGTCCTGCGTTGGTTTGCCGGTAAAAGGATCAGGCATTAACTGATGAGGCAGGTGAAGGGTGGTGGGGGGGGGGGGGGGGGGGGGGGGGTGGGGGGCGTTTCGTCCAAGACTGTCTCTGGTAATGATAGGCTGACTGTGAGTACTGGACGGAAGAGGGTGAGAATGGTAGGAGGTAGTACTAACAGGGGCATGGGTTGCACTGTCGGTCAGTGATGATGTGTAGCTGAGAGAGAGATGAGACCTGGGCGTGGGAAGGGAGTGGGAGGATGAAGCGTCATCGACGCAAAGAATGTGAGGAGGGGATCTCATGGTCACGATCCAGCAGATGTCGGACTTACGCAGTAGCCCAACGCGCTGGTCGGACCTTGTTGGTAGAAATTCGACAATACGTCGCCGTGATGGATGGTCTCATATGTGAAACGTTTTTCTTTCTAGTATGAATGAGGATGGGGATGACGAAGATGATGCGATAGGTTCCATTCTAGTGTGACCCATGACAGGGTTGTGCTGCGCCCTTCCTTGTAGGGAATGTCCAGGATTCAGCCAGGGCTGCAGTGGCAGCTATGGTTGTTTTATGTTTCTTCATCATTTTTTTTTTTTTTATTAATGATCTATTCGTTGTCAAGCTTTGGTTTGGTTATATATTCATTTATTTATAGCATTTTAGTAAATAAATTCATTCATTCACTCATTCACTTATTCTAACTTTTATCCATCGTTTATATTTCGCATTTCCGTCAAATGGATTATCAATGGTCCATCAATCATTTTATTCATTTATGTATTCATATCAAGGATCACATCTTTAGTGGGATCGGGTTGGTTTTTCGTTTGTTCATTAAATTTTCATTTTGAATACACCTGTTGTATCCACACACATTTTTATAACAGTTTACTCATGTACATCAAAATTGATTTGCATCAATTATTTAGTTCTTAATTTATTCGATTACCGACCTATCTATTCAATTTCTTTCATTAGGGCAATAATCATTCACGTACATCTTTCATTTATCCAATGCTTTATTTCATTCCTAGTTTGTCTAGTCGGCTGACTTTTTTTCAGTAAAGGATTCCATCACAAAAAGGAAGGAGAAGAAAGTATAATTTTGTTGGGCAAATTACAGTCACCAACCTCCCACCATGAAGTGATCATCTACCAAGAATGATATTAGCTGAGCGCTATATGATTTGGTGAGTCAAGCGTGAATATGGCTGCCGAGTGCTTTTAATATGGGAAAGGAAACAAATCGCATTTCATGGTTTAGCAGTAACAGAAAAGCTGATAGTCGCTCTTTCAACAGATCACTGTTGTGAAAAAACACACCAGTGCAGGTGAGACCCCTGCACAGAGAGAGTCACCGTGTATTGTCTTTCCTCTTCAGTATGACAATTCTGCAACAGTGTCAGTATGGAAAACTCTTTCAATCCACCGATCAACAAAATTGGAGTTTAATACCAAGGTGGCACTTACAGAAACTAGCCAAACAGAACACATATTTTTCATAAACTGTAGAGCACACGACGTGAAAGGAATAGATAGAGTCGACAATGAGTTCTGGAAAGAAGTCTTAATTACCTATTTGAACTCCAAGCAGATTGTGAAACAAGGAGAACTGAAGAGCTCTGAGTTTCAGAATCAATTACTGTTTAACAATTCACTTATAACATACAGGAACAAAACATTATTTTTTAAAACCTGGTACAGGAAAGGAATGGAGAAGGTGAAAGATGTAATGCATCATACTGAAAACAGATTACTTACACTACTTACACTAAACATTGTTGAAGAAAACAGGGCAAACGTAATACTGGAATATAATATCCTCGTTAATGCTATTCCACGGACCTGGCTACAGTGGAGACATAGAGGTGAACAACAGAATGAAACTCGGCAGTGCGACGCAGTCGCTATAACACAAAGCCGAAAACATTGAGAAAATCTTACAACTGGAAACCCGGAGGTCCCATGTTCTTTTCACTTTTGGAGGAGAAAACTTGGTTTCGAACTCAATAGTTCAACATGGTCCAGAGCGAAAGAAATCACTAAAGAAACAAGGCTAAGAGTTTTGCACTGGAAAATCCTCCATAATATATATCCAACAAATATTATTCTAAATAAAATGAAGGTAAAAGATTGTAACAAGTGTTCTTACTGCCCTGAGGCTGTGGACTATGTTGAACATTTTTTCTGTGAATGCCCAATTGCAAACCATTTTTGGACTTTTATTGAAAAGAAAATCCATTCACAAATAAATACTCCCCTGAAATTATCAATACGAGATATATTATTTGGTGTCAGTAAAATGCAATATAATAAGGAACATTATAAGTACATAAACTACCTCATTCTAATTGGGAAAATGTGTATAAGCATTAAAAAAAAAAACTGAATCCGCTTTATCTCTGCAGTCCATCTTTGAAAGAGAAATGAACGTGAGAAACTTATGCAGATCTTAACCCCGCTGCCCCCCTCCCCCCCCCCCCCCTCTCTCTCTCTCTCTCTCTCTCCTCCTCTCTCTCTCTATCTCTCCCTCTCTCTTTGTCTCTCTGGGTTTGTTTGTGTGTTCCTCTATCTGTCTCTATCTGTCTCTGTGTTTTCTCTCCCTCCCCCCTACTTTCATGCGCCCCCTTGTACCTCCCTTCTCTTTGTGTATGAATGTCTCTTTTTTGGTGCAAGCAGTGATTATTATTTGTTTACAATGCCTGGCGGTCTGACTGCTCTCTATCTCTTAGTTACATATACATATGTGTGTAACAGCCTTTATTCTTTATTGAAACGATGTATTTTGTTTGAAATGTCAAACGGAACAGTATGGGAATGCCCGAGCGCTTAACGTTAAAACATTTATGAGTCCAAAAATCGTTTTAACAATTGTCGATAATAGAAATGACAGCGGGAAGGGTGGGGGGGGGGGGGGGGGGGGGGGGGGGGGGGGGAGGAGGGTTTTTTTTGTTTTTTTTTTTTTTTTTTTTTTTTTTTTTTTTTTTTTTGTGTGTGTGTGTGTGTGTGTGTGTGTGTGTGTGTGTGTGTGTGTGTGTGTACACTTTGAGTTAATGTGACAATAAATTGGTGGTTTCAGTGTGTGTGTGTGTCCTGTGCTTGTCCGGTCTCTCTCCTGGTGCGTTCCTTGCTTTTTCGTTCTTCGCGCGAAGGATCGTTCTTGGAGAGGCTCGACCTTGTCGGTAAATGGGCGAGAGCTTCACATTTACATTTGTTTGGGCTTACTGAGCACTGATTCTTCCTCCAAAAAAATCTCTCTCTCTCTCTCTCTCTCTCTCTCTCTCTCTCTCTCTCTCTCTCTCTCTCTCTCTCTCTCTCTCTCTCTCTCTCTCTCTCCTCTCTCTTTTTCCCATTTTTTGCCACATTCAGAATGAAAATGTCAATGCACTAAAATACTATTACAGAAACAAACCCCAGACGACTCTGTACCAATGGTCAGGGCACTGAACTAGCAGGAGAATGTTCTCCGGAGGCGGTACATACAGATATGAAGGGACAGTGAGAGTCGAAGAAAAAAAAAAGGAGAGGAAAAAGAGAAAAAAAAAAAAAAAAAGGGGGAAAAGAAAAAAAAAAAAAAATGGAGAGAGGAGAGAGGTCAAAAAAGAAGGTAGGGGAAGCCGGCATGGAAAGAGGGCTCTTCCTTGAATGAATATGATTTGATAGATTGATAGGTTGATAGAAGGGTAGACTGACTGACATACAGACGGGCGGACAGGGAAGTCGGGAAATAAATGGATAGATGGATTTATGGAGAGAGGTGAGGGTGTGGTCAGGGGGGGGGGGGGGGGGGGGGGGGGGGTTGGCCAGGGGTCGAGGGGGTCGGGTGGGGCTGGTCAGATGAGAGGGAGGTGAGAGAGAGGGATACGATACAAGAAAGAAAAGGATCTACTATTTCATACGTGTGTCCCAGTCCGTGTGTGTACGGATGCATATGCCCCGTGCTGGTGTGCGTGCGCGTGCACTTGGACGAGGGTGCAAATGAAATTGAGGGTGAGGTAATACGTTTGAGAGAGGGTGGGCGATTCGGTATAAATAGGAGGAGAGAGAGAGAGAGAGCTGGAGTGCTGATACACAAACAGGGAGATTGGTTACGAGGTGAAGACATGTTATTGGCTATGGTATTTATTCGCTGTAAGAAATCAAACTGGAATAATGTAGTACTTTTCATGATTCTCCCTTCCAGATACCCGAACCCGAATCTTACTTTTCTTCTCAATTCATATCATGCAATTGTTAAGCGTTCCGTTAAAGATTCCTCCCATCCAAACCCCAAGAAAAAGATAGATTTCCATTTCACATCAGGAGCCTAATCTCCATGTAGGTTTCTCTGATAGACCGGGAATGTGGTGGAAAAAAAACAAAACAAAAACAAAACAAACAAAAAAAAAACAGTGTCAGTATCTCCGGTAAAACGTGGTTCTTGGGAGGTGGGAGGGGCGGGTGAGTGTAGACAGTGGCATAGGGGTGAGGCTGGAGCAGGCGATGGGATGGGGAGGGGGGGGGGACGACGGGGGGGGGGGGGGGGGGGGAGGACGAGGGGGGGGGGGGGGGGGGGCTGTTATTTTATGACGAAGCTGAAAGAAGTATGATCTTCAGACACGAATTGTCGCTCTGTATTCTGTGTGTCCCTTCAGTAAAAGGCAGCGATCGTTTCCCACCGGCTGACTCTCTCTCCTGGGTCTCAGGAACTGATGAATGTTTCACATCAATTTATGTTCTTTTCGGGAATTTGAAAAAAAAAAAATGACTGTGACCCCTGGACAGACATTGTCGAATCACTTAAACACGCAAGTAATTCACAAGACATCATAAGATAATCATTAACACTGCAACCACTTCCTGACACATATGTGTAACGACTTACAAGGTCGCTATGACACAATCCATTAAGAATACCCAAATCTACAGCAGTACACATATTCAATAACAGTTTACCATAATTATTCAACGATTTTATGCTGGGAACATCTACCAACATTTAATGGATGACTCGACATTGCAACTCGAAAATAGTATCGTTATCTATTCTCTGACAAACATGTGAAATGTTAGAAGTCCTGCTATTCATATCTCCACACAACACATACACGTCATTATAGGTCAATATACAATCAGTTATGTAATCCTCCAGAATTGCTATACATTTTTCAGTCAGTCTCAAAATAAACATAATTCGGCGAACCCGCAGGAGGTACATAGGTATATATATATATAGAACATATCTGTCCACATCAAACAAGTGTGTGTGTGTGTGTGTGTGTGTGTGTGTGTGTGTGTGTGTGTGTGTGTGTGTGTGTGTGTGTGTTTAAACAAAAAAAATACACCACAGTTTCGAGATTCGATATGAACTTGTTCAACATATGGTAAGAAAGGCATTTCTAACCAGACATACCAAACCACCGGATCGCCTCCCCTGAGCCGTGAATTTTACAGCAGGAACACAATGTTAAAAATCCAGCAAACGTTAGAAGAACAGTCCTCAAGAAATGTTTTCCACCCAGACATTAAATCAAAAAAGAGCAAACATACGAAACAAAATCCTTTTCATTAAGTTTAGAAATTAGACCGTTAACGTTCCGGTGCAGATAGGAAACAGCGCGTTTTTTTCTGTATCGCCAACAACACAATTCAAAACATTCATATGCAGTCGACCACTCGGAAACGTTAGTAAAGTAGTAGTAGTAGTAGTAGTAGTAGTAGTAGTAGTAGTAGTAGTAGTAGCAGCAGCAGCAGCAGCATAGTAGAAGAAGCATAGTAGTGGTGGTGGCAGTGGTGGTGGTGGTGGGCGGTGGTAGTTGTAGCAGTAGTAGAAGAAGCAATAGTTGCGGTGGTGGCGGTGGTGGCGCGGTGGTGGTAGTGGCGGTGGTAGTTATAGCAGTAGTAGAAGAAGCAATAGTAGTGGTGGTGGTGGTGGTGGTGGTGGTGGCAGTGGTAGTAGTTGTAGCAGTAGTAGTAGAAGCAATCGTAGTGGGTCGTGGCGGTGGTAGTTGTAGCAGTAGTAGAAGAAGCAATAGTAGTGGTGTTTAGCAGTGGTGGTGGTGGCGGTAGTAGTTGTAGCAGTAGCAGAA
Organism: Conus betulinus; assembly: GCA_016801955.1. Lineage (NCBI taxonomy): Eukaryota > Metazoa > Mollusca > Gastropoda > Neogastropoda > Conidae > Conus > Conus betulinus. The sequence continues at coordinate 31,363 of JADBJO010014713.1, forward strand.
GAAGAAGCAATAGTAGTGGTGGTGGCGGTGGTGGTGGTGGCGGTGGTAGTTGTAACAGTAGTAGAAGAAGCAATAGTAGTAGTGGTGGTGGTGGTGGTGGTGGTGGCAGTGGTAGTTGTAGCAGTAGTAGAGGAAGCAATAGTAGTGGTGTGGCGGTGGTGGTGGTGGCTGTGGTAGTTGTAGCACTAGTAGAAGAGGCGATAGTAGTCGTGGTGGCGGTGGTAGTTGTAGCAGTAGTAGAAGCCCCCTAACCAGCGTCCCCTAAAGTCCTGGAGCATGTCCTAGTCAGTGCTATCACGCACCACCTGGAGTCGAACGACATACTGTCCAACCAACAACATGGCTTCTGTGAGACGCAGCTCTTGGAGTTCATAGAAGTCTCATCAGCAATGGAGAGCGGCGTTGCATCCAACGTCATTATCATGGACTTTGCTAAAGCCTTTGACCGTGTGAATCACAGCCTACTTGTCCACAAGTTAGACCACTACGGGATCTGTGGAAGCACCAACAGCTGGACAGCAAGCTTCCTCAGTGACCGCAAACAAGCCGTGGTGGTCAATGGTGCACAGTCTGGCTATATCTGCGTGAAATCCGGTGTAACGAAAAGTTTTAACTCCCCCCAAAATGGTTTAACTCCCAGGGACTTAAACTGTTTTTATGTAAAGTTTAACTCCCCAGGAGTTAAACTAGAATGACTCCTACCCTGTGCCAAAATAACTCCACTCAATAAAACTTCAAAGTGTTCTAAAATCATTTTTTGTTAAAGTATCAACAAATTTTTGAAAACATTGAGGGGGGAGTCATTTTGTACATATATCAGACTTAACCCCCCCCCCCCCCCCCCCCCCCCCCCGTAACAGAATGACCCCCCCTGGGAGTTAGTCTGCACTATATCCAGATTAGCTCCTGGGAGTTAATCCAGATGTGTAAAAGTTTTAACTCCTGCCCACTAAAGGGGGTCAGTTTTTTCACAGTTTAGAACAACTCCTCTGGGAGTTAATGTGTTCATGAGTTTTCTGACTCCCAGGGAGTTACTTTGCAATGGGGGGGGGAGTTAATCTGATCATGACTAAGATGACTCCCCACCCACCCATTCCCAGATGTCTTTCTGTAAGAGAATGGAGAAGGGGATTTAATGTCCATGATCATTATCATCATAGGGAAAGGAAATGTCCGTGTACACATTCATGTGCTCATCTATGCATGAACTTGACATTTTACTATGCCTGTTTGTATATAGGCTGTATGTAAAGTCTGTAAATATATGAATTAATGGTTTGATGCCTTCGGTAGAAATACTGTACCTTCAGTCTTTGGCGCACCTCTCTCTCTCTCTCTCTCTCTCTCTCTCTCTCTCTCTCTCTCTCTCTCTCTCTCTCATGGACTCTATGCGACTATTAAACAGTCACTCTTAAGTGTAGGCATTACACTCAAATGGTGTAGAAATTGAAATAAATCAATTTTTCATTGTGTCATGCCGCCAAATTGGGGGGGGGGGGGGGGGGTAAGAAGGTGGGGTTAGAATGACGAGTGGTCGCGACGACGTGACGTAAAATTGTTTGTATTGACTCGCTACATCTGGGAGAGAAGGAAGGAGAAAAGGGATGGCATAGATTAGAAAAATTTGTGTGTGAGACACAGGGGATAGAGAAAAGTGGGGGGGGGGGTGGGGTGGTGGTGCCTGTGTTTGTACAATTTGTACAAGAGGGTGGCTGCTTGGGACCGATCTGATGAAGTTGTCAAGTGACTCGTCACAGGTGTGGGTGGTGTGCGTATGCAAACTAAAACGAAAGTCGCCCAGCCAATCAGAAACACACACACATTTTTCAATAAAATTCAGGACACGTGACTAATTCACAGAAACCAATTATATCGACGGAAACAATTCTACTGAGTCTTGATCTGGCAAGTTAGTGTAGGATTACACACACACACACACACACACACACACACACACACACTTCGAAAACATATGTATAAAATGCATGGGTGGTAGCGAGGTGCGGGTGGTGGGTGGGAGTCATTCTGGTGGTATGTCAGATAACTCCCCTGGAGTCAAACCGAAACACAGACAGAGGTGTTTTTTTTTTTGTATTCCAGTTTAAACTCCCAGGAAGTTAAAATTTACAAATGAACTGTTTTAACTCCCTGGGAGTTAAACCATACGGGGAGTTAAAACTTTTCGTTACACCGGGATGCCCCAGGGAACAGTGTTTGGACCTTGTCTCTTCCTCGCGTACATAAACGACCTTCCAACAAGAATTTCCTCCACTAGTTCGAATCCCATCAGAAGTCATGTGGGTTTTTCTGCCCCGACCGGCTCCTACCCAGAGTTGAGTTTGCTGCGGACTCAGTTGGCAAGACTGGGACCCACACAGTCGAGTTTCATCCACTTAATGGATGCGTTTTTCTGAGAGTGTTGCTTAAATTTCCTGACCAACACTGCAGGTGTCTGTATCTCTCGGGCCTGGTTGACGCCGGGATATATTATGAAAGGAAGCGTAGAGTACAGCCCTGTCATGTAGTCTCAGACCGAAATGGAAATCCGTAGCATCATCATAATCATCCTCATTCTCATCGATCAGCATAAAAAAAAAAAAAAAAAAAAAAAAGAATTTCCTCCACTTCCCGCCTATTCGCTGACGACACTGTAGTGTACCGACTGATCGTCTGCCCTGAAGACCGGTAAAACTCCAAGAGGATCTCGCCAAGTTGGAAGACTGGGAGAGCGAGTGGGACATGGCATTCCGCCTGAACAAATGCAGCCAGCTGCCTTTGACCCGCAGTAGTAAGCCACTGAATACCAACACCAAAACACATCCTCCACAGTCATACCCTAGAGAGAGTACCCTCTGTAAAGTATCTTGGGGTCACGCTGCAGACCGACCTCTCCTGGAACGCCCACGTTGACAACATTTGTGCCAAGGCAAAACAAAACACTAGGATTCCTGAGGAGCAACCTAAAGGTGTGCCCCAGCAAGACCAAGGAGCTGGCATACAAGGTGTTGGTCAGACCGTTGTCGAGTACGCCTGCTGTGTTTGGGACCCTACACCACCCAAGCCCATCCTCAACATCGAGAAGATCCAGCGACGGGCGGCGCGTTTTGTCCTGAACCGGCATAGAAACACATCCAGCGTTAACGACATGCTTGAAGAGTTGCAGTGGACCACGCTCCAACAACGCCGCCGCACGTGCAGACTCTCCATGCTATACAAAATCCAAAACGGTCAAGCATGTGTGAAATGCAAAGACTTGAAGCCCCTGCCACCCACAGGCAGAAGTCACAACTTGCAATTCCGGCGCATCACTACTCGCACAGACTACCGCCAGCGTGCTTTCTTCCCCCGTGCCATCCGCCACTGGAACCACCTGTCCGCAGAAGTCGTCACACCCCCACCCTGGCCTCCTTCATTTCGAAGGCGACCAGATCCTCCACGTAATTTTTTTTTTTTTTTTTTTTTTTTTTTTTTTGCCTCACGCTGCTCAGTGACCCTCCAGCATGTCAATAATTACCGAACGCTCGGCAGGTGGACATTACAGGAAGAAGAAGAAAGAAGAAGAAGAAGAAGAAGAGCAATAGTAGTGGTGGTGGCGGTGGTAGTTGTAGCAGTAGTAGGGGAAGCAATAGTAGTAGTGGTGGTGGCGATGGAAGTTGTAGCATTAGTAGAAGAAGCAATAGTAGTGGTGGTGGCAGTGGTGGTGGTGGTGGTGGTGGCGGTGGTAGTTGTAGCAGTAGTAGAAGAAGCAATAGTAGTGGTGCTGGCGGTGGTAGTTGTAGCAGTAGTAGAAACAAGCAATAGTAGTGGTGGTGGCGGTGGCAGTTGTAGTTGTAGCAGTAGAAGAAGAAGCAATAGTAGTGGTGGTGGTGGCGGTGGCAGTTGTAGCAGTAGTAGAGGAAGCAATAGTGGTGGTGGTGGTGGTGGTGGCGGTGGTAAATGTAGCAGTAGCAGAAAAAGCAATTGTAGTGGTGGTGTGACGGTGGCGGTGGGGGTGGTGGCGGTGGTAGTTGTAGCAGTAGCAGAAGAAGCAATAGTAGTGGTGGTGACAGTGGTAGTTGTAGCAGTAGCAGAAGAAGCAATAGTAGTGGTGGTGACAGTGGTAGTTGTAGCAGCAGTAGTAGAAGAAGCAATAGTAGTGGTGGTGGCAGCGGTGGTGGTGATGGCGGTGGTAGTTGTAGCAGTAGTAGAAGAAGCAATAGTAGTGGTGGTGGTGGTGGTAGTTGTAGCAGTAGCAGAAGAAGCAATATAGTAGTGGTGGTGGCGGTGGTAGTTTGTAGCAGTAGTAGAGAGAAGCAATAGTAGGGTGTGGTGGTGGTGGTAGTTGTAGCAGTAGTAGAAGAAGCAATAGTAGTGTGGTGGCGGTGGTAGTTGTAGCAGTAGTAGAAGAAGCAATAGTAGTAGTGGTGGTGGCGGTTGTAGTTGTAGCAGTAGTAGAAGAAGCAATAGTAGTGGTGTGGTAGTTGTAGCAGTAGTAGAAGAAGCATAGCAATAGTAGTGGTGGTGGCGGTGGGTGGTAAGAAGCAATAGTGGTGGTTGTGGTGGTGGTAGTTGTAGCAGTAGTAAGAAGCAATAGTAGTGGTGGTGGCGGTGGTAGTTTGTAGCAGTAGTAGAAGAAGCATATAGTAGTGGTGGTGGTGTGGTGGTAGTTGTAGCAGTAGTAG
>JADBJO010014713.1:36135-46507 GCA_016801955.1 Conus betulinus
GCAATAGTAGTGGTGGTGGCGGTGTTGGTGGTGGTGGCAGTGGTGGCTGTAGCAGTAGTAGAATCACAGTGCCTGACGATCGTGAGGCCTTTATCCGCCACTGACTGTCTGTGGGAGAGATGAACCACTGTCTGTGGGAGATGAACCACTGACTGTCTGTGGGAAATGAACCACTGACTGTGGGAGATGAACCACTGACTGTCTGTGGGAGATGAACCATTGACTGTCTGTGGGAGATGAACCACTGACTGTCTGTGGGAGATGTACCACTGACTGTCTGTGGGAGATGAACCACTGACTGACTGTGGGAGATGAACCACTGACTGTCTGTGGGAGATGAACCACTGACTGTCTGTGGGAGATGAACCACTGACTGTCTGTGGGAGATGAACCACTGACTCTGTGTGGTAGATGAACTAGGGGGTTCTTTTTCAGACTTCTCTTCTTGTACTGTCGTAGTTAGCGCAAGAAAACACTTACAGCACCTGAGTGGTAGTGGGAAACAACCCTCAAACCACAGTGACTGTGGTCGTTACAATGGCAAGCAGTGGCAGTTTGTGGGCTTTGTTTTTTTCTGATAAACGCCTAAACACTTCAATGCAAGTGGGTTAGCACAGTGACTTAGCGGGTACTTTTCAGCCTCCCCCCCCCCCCCCCCACACACACACACACCTCTCTCTCTCTCTCTCTCTCTCTGGTGGTGGCGGTGGTGGTGGTGGCAGTGGTGGCTGTAGCAGTAGTAGAATCACAGTGCCTGACGATCGTGAGGCCTGTAGCAGTAGTAGAATCACAGTGCCTGACGATCGTGAGGTCTCTCTCTCTGAGCAGACAGCACGCTTAACATCACTGTCGTGAGATTTCAAATATACTGTGTGATTCACGGAATGGAGTGAGATTTCAAATATACTGTGTGATTCGCGGAATGGAGTACTTAAATTTTTACACGGAATGGAGTACTTACATTTTTCGGAATGGAGTACTTAAATTTTTACACGAACTGATTCATTAAGTTCTGTACTTACACCTTTGAAAGTGTGGTGGTTCTACTTGATGCACAAAGTGAAAAATCAACTTTAATCATTTGTGATTTTGTGCAATTTTCCCTCTTCATCTCGCCCACACGAGTTACGCAGCGCGCGCCAGCGAGGCTCGCCAACAGCATGCAACGCGCAAGAAGGTAGGGAAGATTTGTACTTGTGTAGCGGAGGAGCAGGACTGTGTGTGTGAGAGTCCAGCTGGGAAAGCTGGCTAATCAGCACAGGCAACATCTGTGTGTTGTAACTCTTCCGCCGACCATCTTTCACTGTGTTCTACACAGGACATCCTCCAAACATCATGTGCCCGGCGCTCAACACATGGGCCGTGGCTGGCGCCTAACACGCCAGCTATGGCTACTTACAGAGACTAGCTTTGGCATGGCATGACTGAAGCCTTCTAACTGGCGCCTAACACGCCAGCTATGGCTACTTACAGAGACTAGCTTTGGCACTGGCATGGCATGGCTGAAGCCTTCTAACTGGCGCCTAACACGCCAGCTATGGCTACTTACAGAGACTAGCTTTGGCATTGGCATGGCTGAAGCCTTCTAACTGGCGCCTAACACGCCAGCTATGGCTACTTACAGAGACTAGCTTTGGCATTGGCATGGCTGAAGCCTTCTAACTGGCGCCTAACACGCCAGCTATGGCTACTTACAGAGACTAGCTTTGGCATTGGCATGGCTGAAGCCTTCTAACTGGCGCCTAACACGCCAGCTATGGCTACTTACAGAGACTAGCTTTGGCATTGGCATGGCTGAAGCTTCTAACTGGCGCCTAACACGCCAGCTATGGCTACTTACAGAGAAGCATTGGCATGGCTGAAGCTTCTAACTGGCGCCTAACACGCCAGCTATGGCTACTTACAGAGACTAGCATTTGGCATTGGCATGGCTGAAGCCTTCTAACTGGCGCCTAACACGCCAGCTATGGTACTTACAGAGACTAGCTTTGGCACTGGCATGGCTGAAGCCTTCTAACTGGCGCCTAACACGCCAGCTATGGCTACTTACAGAGACTAGCTTTGGCATTGGCATGGCTGAAGCCTTCTAACTGGCGCCTAACACGCACGCCAGCTATGGCTACTTACAGAGACTAGCTTTGGCATTGGCATGGCTGAAGCCTTCTAACTGGCGCCTAACACGCCAGCTATGGCTACTTACAGAGACTAGCTTTGGCACTGGCATGTCTGAAGCCTTCTAACTGGCGCCTAACACGCCAGCTATGGCTACTTACAGAGACTAGCTTTGGCATGGGCATGGCTGAAGCCTTCTAACTGGCGCCTAACACGCCAGCTATGGCTACTTACAGAGACTAGCTTTGGCATTGGCATGGCTGAAGCCTTCTAACTGGCGCCTAACACGCCAGCTATGGCTACTTACAGAGACTAGCTTTGGCACTGGCATGGCTGAAGCCTTCTAACTGGCGCCTAACACGCCAGCTATGGCTACTTACAGAGACTAGCTTTGGCACTGGCATGGCTGAAGCCTGCTAACTGTTTCCGTGCAGTGCGGCACCAGGACCTACAGCCATGGGGCCAGCTACACGCTCCATGGCCCAAGACAGTTTGTTTCACTGGACCATTCAATTGAGATAATTCAACACAAAATCGACCTATACAAAAAAACATTTTTGTCCCCCAGCAAAGACATATATGCCACATGGAGGTATGTACTTTACCACAGATATGTTGGCAATTATGCACCTAAGGGCGTTACTACGACATGGTCCGACTACGGGCCTCATCACAGACCGTACAGTGACAAGTGTTCCACTGTGGAGTTAGCATGTCCCATCCCATCAGATTTGTACCAGTCTACATTAGGGATACAGGCTGGTCTGAAAAAAACTGCTCAAGATACATATCTATTATACAACACACAATATTCTTGTTCAGGGCAGGGCATGTGAGAGGACTGGGTGGACAATGAGTTCTAAACATTGCGTGCCATTGTGCACACAATGGCCACAAGCACTGTCCGCCCTGAACTCCTGTCAGTGACAGACTTACGTCAGCCAGACCACTCCACTGCAATGGTCATTCTGACCAGTGGCGATGCCCGACCAGCCGAGGATGATGACAAGCGCCGCATTGTCATTACCACTGGCACGCCCACCGTACACACTACCGTGGCACCAGGGGGAGATCATCGACGTAGGGGAGATCACCGTGTGTCATCAGAGAGACACAGATATGTACCTGAACTCTCCCTATCAACCCCCCTCCACTTTCAATTCAGAAGCATCTACCCATGCTCATCTCTCAACCACCTTGCCCTCCCAGCCTGCTTCTCCTCCTCTTCCCATCCCCAGTGCCACACCACAGTGGTGAGGAAAAAGCTGGATTTTCTACAGTGAGCTCTACACTACACCAGACACTAATGACGTCGTCCCTTCCCCTACAGAATCTACCGTTAGTGAACATAGTGCATGTGTCACCCAAAAAAACATCCCTCAACACTGTGCCACCCCTACCTCCAATGACCCTCAAAAATGTGCCACCCCTACCCTCCAATGACCCTCAACACTGTGCCACCCCTACCTCCAATGACCCTCTAAAATGTGCCACCCCCTACCTCCAATGACCCTCAAAACTGTGCCATCCCTACCTCCAAAGACACTCGAAACTGTGCCACCCCTACCTCCAATGACCCTCAAAACTGTGCCACCCCTACCTCCATTGACCCTCAAAACTGCGCCACCCCTATCTCCAATGACCCTCAAAACTGTGCCACCCCTACCTCCAATGACCCTCAAAACTGTGCCACCACTATCTCCAATGACCCTCAAAACTGTGCCACCCCCCTACCTCCATTGACCCTCAAAACTGTGCTGTGCCACCCCTACCTCCAAAACTGTGCCACCCTACCTCCATTGACCCTCCAAAACTGTGCCACCCCCCTCTCAAAACTGTGCCACCCTACCTCCAATGACCCTCAAAACTGTGCCACCCTCAAAACCCTGTGCCACCCCTACCTCCAAAACTGGGCCACCCCTACCTCCAATGACCTCCAATGACCCTCAAAACCAGCCCTGACAATCTCTCCAGCAACAATGGGCTCATCTCCCACTCCCACTCCAATGAGTCACCAAGTGAGGACAACAGTGAATCTGGCAATAGCTGTTCCCATGAAGACTGTGTCCCAAGGGAAGAATTTCTAGCTATAACCCAAGCCCTACAGGCTGAAGTCTCTTCTCTATGCGCAGCCCTTCAGGAAGCAAGACAGACACTTAAAATAGAAATAGATTCCCTCACAACTCAAATACATCATCAGTCATCTCAGAACAAATCGCCCCATCAGAAATCATCCAGTTCTCAGCAACCCCGGGCAGAAGCAGAAAAAAACAAACGCCAGTTGTCTGAAAAGCCCTCTCTCTCTCTCTCATCAAGCACTACCCTTCCAAATCCCTCTTCTGCTGCCTTCCCTGCGACCCCTGTCCCACCAGTCACCTCTCAAAATTCCTCCCCTCCCAATACTACAGTCTCTCCACCTTCCACCCTTCACCCACAAGAACCTGCCAGACAAAATGCTACAGTCAGCCATGATAATGGTGACCTTAGCACAGCTGGTGAGCTTGAGTCCCCCACCCATCCCATTCTCAGAAAATTAACATTGAACCAACAGGCAACTGTCATTATGCTAGGAGACTCTGTCATCAAAGGTGTGGACCTTTCCCGCTCCTTCCCTCCTCATTACAAACAGCAAAAAGTCAGTGTCAGTGATTTGACACTTTCCCAACTCACAGAGTGGCTAAGTTGTCAAATGCCCACACGCAGACAACTTGACATGTTGTCTTTCATGTGGGCATCAACGACTGCAGACAGCAATCAATATCAGCAGAGGGCGGCATCAGCACTGAGTGATGGTCACAGTTTCTCTCTCAGTGCAGACACATTTTCCCAAAGGCGTCAATACAAGCATCTGGTATCATTCCTGGGAGGGGCCGCCACCCACTGAATGCTCTAATACATGCTAGCAACAGCAACTTGCAATTAGCATGTGAAAACATGAACGTCAAGTATACAGACCACTCGAACATTTTTACCACCGCTAGCGGAGCACCCAGAATGGTTTATACAGTGATGCCATTCACCCTTCTAGGAAAGGAACAGCCCGCATTTTGCACAAGGCTTGTTTGCTCACCACATCGAGCGTGACGTCGGGAAAAGGAGAGGGCCGCCTGCTGAAGGCAGTGTCAGGAAACCAACAAGTGGTAATAAGCCCCCTCCCCCCCACACTGCTACACAATGGGGACCCCCCGTCCCCCAGGAAACCAACAAGTGGTAATAAGCCCCCTCCCCCACTGCTACACAACAGGGACACCCCGTCCCCCCAGGAAACCAACAAGTGGTAATAAGCCCCCTCCCCCACTGCTACACAACGGGGACACCCCGTCCCCCAGGAAACCAACAAGTGGTAATAAGCCCCCCCCACTGCTACACAACGGGGACACCCCGTCCCCCAGGAAACCAACAAGTGGTAATAAGCCCCCTCCCCCACTGCTACACAACAGGGACACCCCGTCCCCAGGAAACCAACAAGTGGTAATAAGCCCCCTCCCCCACTGCACAACGGGGACACCCCGTCCCCCAGGAAACCAACAAGTGGTAATAAGCCCCCTCCCCCACTGCTACACAACGGGGACACCCCGTCCCCCAGGAAACCAACAAGTGGTAATAAGCCCCCTCCCCCCACTGCTACACAACGTGGACACCCCGTCCCCCAGGAAACCAACAAGTGGTAATAAGCCCCCTCCCCCACTGCTACACAACGGGGACACACCCCCCCCAGGAAACAACACAAGTGGTAATAAGCCCCCTCCCCCACTGCTACACAACGGGGACACCCCGTCCCCAGGGGAAACCAACAAGTGGTAATAAGCCCCCAGGAAACTGCTACAACACGTGGTGGTAATAAGCCCCCTCCCCCACTGCTACACAACGGGGACACCCCCCGTCCCCCAGGAAACCAACAAGTGGTAATAAGCCCCCTCCCCCACTGCTACACAACGGGGACACCCCGTCCCCCAGGAAACCAACAAGTGGTAATAAGCCCCCTCCCCCACTGCTACACAACGGGGACACCCCGTGGTAATAAGCCCCCTACACAGGGGACAAACCCCCAGGAAACAACAAGTGGTAAAAAGCCCCCTCCCCCACTGCTACACAACGGGGACACCCCGTCCCCCAGGAAACCAACAAGTGGTAATAAGCCCCCTCCCCCACTGCTACACAACGGGATGGGATAAATGAATTAACAACAAAGATGAGAACAATTGAAAGAAGAGGGTCTCGTGAGGGCTACGACTCAGGCGGATGTCTAACCTACGTATTAGCCCAGCGCGGATGGGCAGACCTCAGTGCCTACCTACCAGTGTTTTTCTGGTGTGTGTGTGTGTGTGATGTGTGGCGTGTGGTGTGTTTGTGTGTGGTTTGTGTGTGGTGTGTGGTGTGTGTGTGTAGGAATATACACGTGTGTGTGTGTGTGATGTGTGGCATTGGCCCATGTGCGTGCGTGGGTTCATGTTGTGTGGGTGTGTGTTTGTGTGTGTGGGGTGTGTGTGGTGTGTTGCGTGTGTGGTGCGTGTGTGTTCGTTTTCGTCCTTCTGTTTAAATGATCTGTTCAACCTTTGATTGATATTAGACGTGAATGAAAGAAAGAGAGTGATTGACCTGACTGAATGATTAAATGAAATAAGCCTAGTGTGTGTGTAAGCATTGAATGTAGGCCTTTGTATGTAAGTGTGACGTGTATGTATCTAGTATATGTGTCTACACTGTAAACAATAAACAGATCACTAATCTTAACTACAATGACTTAGTGATTTGAAAAAAATTAGCATAGCAAGATAAACAAAAAATCTTCACTACCTTAAATGAACATGGTTTTTAGCTCAAAACTATCAAAATAAAAACCCCAATATGCGAGACTTTGCATTACAGTATTCAGCAATTTCGATCAGCAGAGAATGATTCGAAAGTAGATCTTGCAAGGTTTGTTTTTGTTTTTGATTTTTTTTATTTTTTTTTTTCATCAGAAAAGTATTGGAGACTCGTATGCATGTTGTGGGGAAGGGCTTCAGCTTGTGACAATCGAACACAATGTGGTTCAGTGTTATCCTCTTACACCAAATGCAGTAGTATTCTTACTAAACTTTCTTTTCAAAGCATTTAGCTGTAATCGACTGTTAAGGTAAGATATTGTCTGGAAAATTCAACTGGAAGATAAGTTCATTTTTCTTGGAGTATTCATTTTGAATATATATTAACAAAGTCAAGGAAAAAGTTGAATTCTACTAAAGATCATAAGCACACACTACCAATGGGGAATGGATTACAAACAACTCTAATCATCTTTCTATTGCCTTGTTAGATCAAAGATTACGTATGGTCAAGAAGTGTACTTTAGCGCTCCATAATTTCTTCTAAAAAGTTCCAAAGTTTGAATTGCAAAGCCATTAAATTTGCTCTCGGTATCCCCTATTCACCGCCTCAAAAACCGCAAAGAATTATAGAGAAGCTGGAAATTTTGCCCCTGATGATTATCGTGAACTAGCTGCATCAAATATTTGTCATGAAATCGCAGTGCTGGTGAGTTGGATTACATCCAAGAAGATTTTAAAACTTAGATCGGACACTGACTTTCCAAAAAGGGCACTTATGATAAATTGACAAGAAAAACAATAGTATTACAGATACTTCTGATTTGATTAAATGTTCAAAATCGATTATTAAAGAAGTGGCTAAAAAAGATCGTCTTTATCTATTCCATCATGGGAGATACCAAAAAACTATTCTTGGATATTGGTTATTCTGATATCAAAAAAAGGGTAAAATATGAATATCATCACAAATTTAGCAAAATCACATGTATACGAAAGATATCAAAATCATTTTCAGGGTTGTACTGATGGTTCAGTTTTTCGATGATGGAAATGTTGGTGCAGCATTTGTTATAGCCTTCCCTTAAAATCAAAGATCGTTCTTTCTGGGTAGCAATTATCTATATACAAGCCGCAATTAGTAGTCTATATGATGGCATGGAATTTATGGGGGAAAGATCTTCCCATACATCGCTCAAATAGTTTTCTTGTAGATTCAAAAGCAGTCCTTACTTGACCTTGACTCTATAATATATTGACACGAGCCGAACCTGTGTTGAAATTAAGTTATTTTTATACTGTATGGTTGTTAAAGGCCTTATCTAGCAATTTGCTGGATTCCGTCGCAGAAGTATGTGTGGGGTGTGAGTGTGTGTGTTGTGTGTGTGTGGGTGCGCGCGCGCGAAGCGAGGCATGTGTATGTGTGTGTGTGGAGTCTTATGTCTGTCGTGGAGGGGTGGTTGGTGCGATTGCATGCGCGCGAAGCGCGCTTGTGTGTGTGTGTGGTGTCGTGTGGATCTGTGGGTTTGTGTGAGCAACGTATATCCAATAGGTTATATGTGTACATATCAGTGGTATGTGGTGTCTTTCTATGTGGGTGTGCGCAGTGCGTGTTTTGTGAGCACGACCTTGTGCGCTGTATGTGTAGTGTGTTGTGCGCGCGTGTGTCGAGTGTGGAACGTCTGTACATCGAACAGCATGGTAATTGTTGTGGGGAAAAAGAGCGACGCGCAACGTACGCGTAACGTTCATAGTGTGTGTGTGTGTGTTCCTGGTGTGTGTGTGTGTGTGTGTGGTGGTGTGTGAGTGCGCGCTTGTGTGTGTGTGTGTGGGTGTGTTGTGTCGTGGTGTGGTTGTGTGTGGTTCTGTGTGAGCTTGTGTGCTGTGTGTGATGTGGGTGTGTGTGTGTGTTGGTGTGTGTGTGTGGGTGTTGTTGTGCCTGCGTAGCGTGAATGTTCAGAAGATGTAGTAGGAACAAAGAACAAGACAATCAAATACAGCATGGATAAGTGCGCACGCAACTCACACACACAACCAACACACCAACACACACCACACACACACCACACACACCCACACACACCACACACACCACTAAAAATAATATCTCGCGCGCACCGCGCGCACGCACACATATAACAACACAACTTACACCCACACATCACATACCACACACACCACACCACTCACACACTTACCCTTCCACACACATGTCTGTGGACTCCTCTAATTAACACACTGGCATTACCCCATGAGAAATCTACACACACCCCACACACACACACACCACACACACACACAAACACCAACACACACACACACACACACACGGGAGGCAAAAAAAAAACAAAAAAAAAAAAAAAAAAAAAAAAAAAACACAAAAAAACCCCCCCCCCCCCCCCCCCCCCCCAAACAAAAACAAAAAAAAAAAAGAAATAAACAAACCCCCCCCCCCCCCCCCCCCCCTCAAAAAAAAAAAAGAAAAAAAAAAAAAAAAAAACCCCACCAACGCTTGCACACTCATGAGTGTCCATGGACACTCTAACTTAAAACATGCTGGCATCCCCCCACTGATGAAACACACACCAGCGCACACACGTCCACAGTTACACGCTTAGGGGACCCTGAGAGTTCAAAGTCTTATCTCAGTTGCACATGTGTTTGATCATTTGTGTTCTGTTATTGGAAAACGCCCAGTACGGAGTTTGCCCCATCTCTAGGAGTCTTTGCGGTGTTGGCCTTGGGATTATTCAATGTTTGTTGGTTGGTGATGTTTCTGCTCTTCCCTTAAGTCTGGATGTGCGGCCACCTCCTCTCTTAGATCTTCAGATTTTGAAAATGGTCTATGATACTGGTATAGTGGCTTTGCACTTGTTTGTTGCTGAGTGATTCTTCAGATTTTCTTAGCACATCGTATCGCCCGGCTGTAATCCAGTTTCTTAGTGTTGCCTCTGCCAGCCACAGTGTGTCTGTCTCTGTCGTTTCCCTTTAACTCCAGCAATGTCCAGGGCAGTAATCCATAGAGTCTCTCTCTAATGGGAGGACTGCGCATTAGTTCATGCCAAGCAGGCTCCTCATTTATCCTTTCTACTTTCTGAAGTAGGGTCATGGAGTCGTGTATCAGTGCATTGGGGGCGATGATTGAAGTTTAGAAGAAACTGGATTGTGGGAATGAATGCGATGAGGACCAAGAAAGATTTACACAGCTCGGAATTTCAGAACGGACGGCGCCCTGTGTGAATAACATCAGGAACAGGGCAGTCTCCTGTGCACTGGGGACGCAATGTCATTTATTCTTGTTCGGGGGATGATTCAGCTGGATATTGTGTCACTGCTTCTTCCTCCATTGCTAATCTTGAAGTTGTTAAACTGTGTGCCACCATGCCTCCTGAATTAGTTCGGCCCTTGTAGGCATGTCACTTGTAATATCGCCAAGGGCCTGCCGTCAACCT
>JADBJO010014714.1:2500-5000 GCA_016801955.1 Conus betulinus
GATTGTCCCCTTCTTTATCATGGTGTCCCCCTTCTGTATGGATGATTGTCCCCTTCTTTATCATAATGTCCCCCTTCTGTGTGGATGGCATTCCCCGTCTCCTTGGATGATGGTCCCCCGTCTCTGTGGATGATTGGCAGCTTCTTTATCATGGTGTCCCCTTCTCTATGGATGATTGTTCTCTCCTTTATCGTGGTGTCTGATGATTGTCCCCTTCTCTATCACGGTGTCCCCCTTCTCTGTGGGTGATGGTCCCTTCTCTGTGATTGATGGTCTTCTTCTGGTGGATGATGTCCCCCCCCCCCCCCACCCCCCCCCCCCCCCCCCCCCCCCCCCCCCCCCCCCCCCCCCCCCCCCCCCCCCCCCCCCCCCCCCCCCCCCCCATACGCACACCCTTTGTATGGATGGTGGCTCTTTTCTGTACGGATGACGGTCCCCCGTCTCTATGGATGGCGGACCTCTGCTGCGAATGATGGTCCCCTCCCTTAACTGTTGATGGTAGTCTTCCATGGATGGTGGTCCCTTCTCTGTGGGCGGTAGTGTAGATGGTGGTTTCCTTCCTGTGAACGTTGGTCCCTCCTCTGTGGATGATGCCCCCTTCTCTGTGGATGGTGTCCCCTTCTCTGTGGATGATGTCCCCTTCTCTGTGGATGATGTCCCCTTCTCTGTGGACGATATCCCCTTCTCTGTGGATGATGTCCCCTTCTCTGTGGATGATGCCCCCTTCTCTGTGGACGATGTCCCCTTCTCTGTGGATGATGTCCCCTTCTCTGTGGATCATGTCCCCTTCTCTGTGGGACGATGTCCCCTTCTCTGTGGATCATGTCCCCTTCTCTGTGGATCATGTCCCTTCTCTGTGGATCATGTCCCCTTCTCTGTGGACGATGTCCCCTCTCTGTGGATCATGCCCCCTTCTCTGTGGACGATGTCCCCTTCTCTGTGGATGATGTCCCATTCTCTGTGGACGATGTCCCCTCTCTGTGGATCATGCCCCCTTCTCTGTGGACGATGTCCCCTTCTCTGTGGATGATGTCCCCTTCTCTGTGGATGATGTCCCCTTCTCTGGGATGATGTCCCCTTCTCTGTGGATGATGTCCCCTTCTCTGTGGATGATGTCCCCTTCACTGTGGATGATGTCCCCTTCTCTGTGGAGCTGGTTCCCTCCTTTGTGGAAGGTAATCCCCTGTGGGTGGTGGTCCTCTCTGTGGGTGGTGGTCCTCCTCTCTGTGTATCGTAATTGTTCTGAGTAGGATGGTGATCCGTCTTCTTTGTAGATCTAATGGTCCTTTTTGTCTAGGTATCACGGGTGCACCTTTTGGTACGAATTAAACTTTTCACATTCTTTAAGTGTACGGGGCAGCATCGAATTCTGTCTGACTTTTATAGACAGAACCATTAAACGCGCGTACTGAGCGAGAATGAGGCAGTAGAGCGGACAGTTATCCGCTATCCTCCCAATTACTCCCCCCCCCCCCCCCCCCCCCCCCCCCCCCCCCCCTTTCCCTATCCCATCATTCATCATCCCATCATTTCATCAACTCCCTTGCCCATCCTCCGCAGCCTCCACCTCTTCACTTCTCCTCCGCTCCCCTCCCCCCTCCCTCACTCCCCCATCCCATTGTCTGAGTTGATAGCGTTAGTCACACCCGGTCAGCGCGGCAGTCCATATCAACAGTGTGGACCGACCCTGTCCAGGCTGGGAGAGCCCGATGGAAACGAGCGTGACAGTGAAACGTGAAACAGTCGTACCGAGCTCTCTCCTGGGCACTGCCAGTGGCGGATGTCTGCGGTGCCTGCTTTATGCCGGCACTAGACTACCTTTTTTTTTTATTATTTTTTTTTTGTAAACATTCTGCATGTATCGTGGAACTGGGAACTCCATTTTTGGTGTACAATAATTCTAAATACGAAGAGAATTTTTTTTTCCTTCTTCTTCTCAGTGGTGGAAGAGCATGAAGGTCACCAGATTCTTGTCCTCAAGATTCTTAATGTGGATAAACTGAATGTATGGGAGGAGGTGTAGTGTAGTTATTGTTGTTGCTGTTCACAGTTTCTGCTTAGCTGTTGATGACTATCAACAGGCTTATATTTAGTTTCAAAATGAGGAAGGTGGTCTCCTTCTTTATCATGGGTCCCCTTCTCTGTGGATTATTGTCCCCTTCTCTATCATGGTGTCTCCCTTCTCTGTGGGTGATGGTCCCCCTTCTCTAAGGATTGATTGTCCCCTTCTCTATCGTGGTGTCCCCCTTCTCTATGAATGATTGTCCCATCTTTATCATGGTGTCCCCCTTCTCTAAAAGGATGATTGTCCCCTTCTTTATCATGGTGTCCCCCTTCTGTATGGGTGATAGTCCCCATCTCAGTCTTGGATGATGGTCCCCCACCTCTACGGATGATTGGTCCTTTCTTTATCGTGGTGTCCCCCTTCTCTAAAAAGATGATTGTCCCCCTCATTATCATTATGTCCCCCTTCTCTAAAAGGATGATTGTCCCCTTCTTT
>JADBJO010014714.1:10000-17500 GCA_016801955.1 Conus betulinus
GTTGACTTGACAGGAGCCCAAGGTGCAATCTCAGCCTGTCACTGTCAGACTGTCATTGTTGGCCTATTATTGTCGGCTTGTCATTGTCAGCCTTTCATTTTCAGCCTGTTATTGTCAGCCTGTCAATGTCGGCCTGTCATTGTCAGCCTTTCATTTTCAGCCTGTTATTGTCAGCCTGTCATTGTCAGCCTGTTATCGGCTCATCTGTTTTGGCGGCACTGATTTGGCATGTTTAACCACATTAGGGTCAAATGGGTTCTGGAATAACATGGTTTGAACGTTTGGCGCAGTCTTGTCTTTATCGCAAAGTTTATGTAAATGATGAACAAGCAGGATAACTCTTGGTCCCATGTTGATGTTAGTACACCCCCAGCTCCAAAGAAATGCTGCTTATGACAACAAATTGTCCCAGGATAAATGCCAAGAGAGAACATACTTCATAACTCTTGGTCCTGCATTGAGGTTATTATACCCCCAAGCTCCAAAGAAATGCTGCTTATGACAACAAATTGCCCAGCATAAATGCCAAGAGAGAACATACTTCATAACTCTTGGTCCCACGTTGAGGTTATTACACCCCCAAGCTCCAAAGAAATGCTGCTTATGACAACAAATTGCCCAGCATAAATGCCAAGAGAGAACATACTTCACAACTCTTGGTCCCACATTGAGGTTATTACACCCCCAAGCTCCAAAGAAATGCTGCTTATGACAACAAATTGCCCAGCATAAAATGCCAAGAGAGAACATACTTCACAACTCTTGGTCCCACATTGAGGTTATTTACACCCCCAAGCTCCAAAGAAATGCTGCTTATGACAACAAATTGCCCAGCATAAGTGCCAAGAGAGAACATGCAGATATGTTAAGGACACATCTTGAAAGAAAGGATTCCCGCTCCCCCAAAGCTTGGATCCCCACCCCACCCCCATGTTTGGATCCCCACCCCCCACCCCCAAAGCTTGGATCTCCATCCCCCCAAAGCTTGGATCTCCATCCCCCCAAAGCTTGGATCTCCATCCCCCCAAAGCTTGGATCCCCACCCCATCAAGCTTGGATCCCCACCCCATCAAGCTTGGATCCCCACCATCAAGCTTGGATCCCCATCCCACCAAGCTTGGATCCCCACCCCATCATGCTTGGATCCCCACCCCATCAAGCTTGGATCCCCACCCCACCAAGCTTGGATCCCCACCCCATCAAGCTTGGATCCCCACCATCAAGCTTGGATCCCCACCCCACCAAGCTTGGATCCCCACCCCCATCAAGCTTGGATCCCCACCCCATCAAGCTTGGATCCCCACCCCACCAAGCTTGGATCCCCACCCCATCAAGCTTGGATCCCCCCCCCACCAAGCTTGGATCCCCACCCCACCAAGCTTGCCCATGTAACTCCACTTGACACATGTCTATAGCAACAACTGGAGAGAGATGTTTATGGTTTTTGCCTGATAATGTCTGAACTGTACTGTCTACAAGAGGCTTTTTTGTCTGTCTGTCCTGATGATGTCTGAACTGTACTGTCTACAAGAGTCTTTTTTGTCTGTCTGTCCTGATAATGTCTGAACTGTACTGTCTACAAGAGTCTTTTTTGTCTGTCTGTCCTGATGATGTCTGAACTGTACTGTCTACAAGAGTCTTTTTTTCCTGTCTGTCCTGATAATGTCTGAACTGTACTGTCTACAAGAGTCTTTTTTTCCTGTCTGTCCTGATAATGTCTGAACTGTACTGTCTACAAGAGTCTTTTTTTTGTCTGTCTGTCCTGATAATGTCTGAACTGTACTTCTACAAGAGTCTTTTTTTCCTGTCTGTCCTGATAATGTCTGAACTGTACTGTCTACAAGAGTCTTTTTTTTTCTGTCTGTCTGTTCAGCTTTCATCCTGACCCCATCCGTCCCACTTTTCTCTTTCTCTCTCTCCCTCACTGACTGTCTCGCTCTGTCTGTTTGTCTTGCTCTGTCTGTCTGTCTGTCTACATGTATGTTTCTTTTCTCTTTCCCCCCTCTCTCTGTCTCTCCTTTCTCACTCCCTCTCTCTTTCTCTCTCTCCCCCCCCCCCCCAATCCCTCTCTGTCTCTGTATCTCTCTCTTTGTCTGTCTCTTTGTCCCTCTCTCTCTCTCTCTCTCTCTGTCTCTCTCTCTGTCTCTGTCTCTGTCTCTCTGTCCCTCCATCCCTCTCTCCGACCCTCATAACACAGTTATTCTTTAAATTCTGGATGCCATTTAAAAAACATCTGCAACACACACTGTTTCTGCATCAGACATTCATCAAATAATTCACCTCCTCTATCCTTTGTTCTGCTGCAGATATCATTTTAACATACTCCAGGTGTTCGATCGAGAACTCATCTGAAAAAAACATAGGTATTCTCAAACTTCTTCTCCCACTTCAGGTATTCATTCGAGAACTCTTCTGAAACAACACAGGCATGTTGAAACTCAGGGTCACACAGTTCTTCTCCCACTTCAGGTATTCATTCGAGAACTCTTCTGAAAAAAAAACAGGCATGTTGAAACTCAGGGTCACACAGTTCTTCTCCCACTTCAGGTATTCATTCCAGAACTCTTCTGAAAAAAAAAAAACAGGCATGTTGAAACTCAGGGTCACACAGTTCTTCTCCCACTTCAGGTATTCATTCCAGAACTCTTCTGAAACAACACAGGCATGTTGAAACTCAGGGTCACACAGTTCTTCTCCCACTTCAGGTATTCATTCCAGAACTCTTCTGAAACAACACAGGCATGTTGAAACTCAGGGTCACACAGTTCTTCTCCCACTTCAGGTATTCATTCCAGAACTCTTCTGAAACAACACAGGCATGTTGTTGAAACTCAGGGTCACACAGTTCTTCTCCCACTTCAGGTATTCATTCGAGAACTCTTCTGAAAAAAACACAGGCATGTTGAAACTCAGGGTCACACAGTTCTTCTCCCACTTCAGGTATTCATTCGAGAACTCTTCTGAAAAAAACACAGGCATGTTGAAACTCAGGGTCACACAGTTCTTCTCCCACTTCAGGTATTCATTCGAGAACTCTTCTGAAAAAACACAGGCATGTTGAAACTCAGGGTCACACAGTTCTTCTCCCACTTCAGGTATTCATTCGAGAACTCTTCTGAAAAAAACACAGGCATGTTGAAACTCAGGGTCACACAGTTCTTCTCCCACTTCAGGTATTCATTCGAGAACTCTTCTGAAACAACACAGGCATGTTGAAACTCAGGGTCACACAGTTCTTCTCCCACTTCAGATATTCATTCGAGAACTCTTCTGAAAAAACACAGGCATGTTGAAACTCAGGGTCACACAGTTCTTCTTCCACTTCAGGTATTCATTCGAGAACTCTTCTGAAAAAAACACAGGCATGTTGAAACTCAGGGTCACACAGTTTCTTCTCCCACTTCAGGTATTCATTCGAGAACTCTTCTGAAAAAACACAGGCATGTTGAAACTCAGGGTCACACAGTTCTTCTCCCACTTCAGGTATTCATTCGAGAACTCTTCTGAAACAACACAGGCATGTTGAAACTCAGGGTCACACAGTTCTTCTCCCACTTCAGGTATTCATTCGAGAACTCTTCTGAAACAACACAGGCATGTTGAAACTCAGGGTCACACAGTTCTTCTCTCCCACTTCAGGTATTCATTCGAGAACTCTTCTGAAACAACAGGCATGTTGAAACTCAGGGTCACACAGTTCTTCTCCCACTTCAGGTATTCATTCGAGAACTCTTCTGAAACAACACAGGCATGTTGAAACTCAGGGTCACACAGTTTTTCTCCCACTTCAGGTATTCATTCGAGAACTCTTCTGAAAAAAAACACAGGCATGTTGAAACTCAGGGTCACACAGTTCTTCTCCCACTTCAGGTATTCATTCGAGAACTCTTCTGAAACAACACAGGCATGTGTTGAAACTCAGGGTCACACAGTTCTTCTCCCACTTCAGGTATTCATTCGAGAACTCTTCTGAAACAACACAGGCATGTTGAAACTCAGGGTCACACAGTTCTTCTTCCACTTCAGGTATTCATTCGAGAACTCTTCTGAAAAAACACAGGCATGTTGAAACTCAGGGTCACAGTTCTTCTCCCACTTCAGGTATTCATTCCAGAACTCTTCTGAAAAAACACAGGCATGTTGAAACTCAGGGTCACACAGTTCTTCTCCCACTTCAGGTATTCATTCGAGAACTCTTCTGAAAAAAACACAGGCATGTTGAAACTCAGGGTCACACAGTTCTTCTCCCACTTCAGGTATTCATTCGAGAACTCTTCTGAAAAAAACACAGGCATGTTGAAACTCAGGGTCACACAGTTCTTCTCCCACTTCAGGTATTCATTCGAGAACTCTTCTGAAAAAAACACAGGCATGTTGAAACTCAGGGTCACACAGTTCTTCTCCCACTTCAGGTATTCATTCGAGAACTCTTCTGAAAAAACACAGGCATGTTGAAACTCAGGGTCACACAGTTCTTCTCCCACTTCAGGTATTCATTCGAGAACTCTTCTGAAAACAACACAGGCATGTTGAAACTCAGGGTCACACAGTTTCTTCTCCCACTTCAGGTATTCATTCGAGAACTCTTCTGAAAAAACACAGGCATGTTGAAACTCAGGGTCACACAGTTCTTCTCCCACTTCAGGTATTCATTCGAGAACTCTTCTGAAAAAACACAGGCATGTTGAAACTCAGGGTCACACAGTTCTTCTCCCACTTCAGGTATTCATTCGAGAACTCTTCTGAAAAAAACACAGGCATGTTGAAACTCAGGGTCACACAGTTCTTCTCCCACTTCAGGTATTCATTCGAGAGAACTCTTCTGAAACAACACAGGCATGTTGAAACTCAGGGTCACACAGTTCTTCTCCCACTTCAGGTATTCATTCGAGAACTCTTCTGAAACAACACAGGCATGTTGAAACTCAGGGTCACACAGTTCTTCTCCCACTTCAGGTATTCATTCGAGAACTCTTCTGAAACAACACAGGCATGTTGAAACTCAGGGTCACACAGTTCTTCTCCCACTTCAGGTATTCATTCGAGAACTCTTCTGAAAAAACACAGGCATGTTGAAACTCAGGGTCACACAGTTCTTCTTCCACTTCAGGTATTCATTCGAGAACTCTTCTGAAACAACACAGGCATGTTGAAACTCAGGGTCACACAGTTCTTCTCCCACTTCAGGTATTCATTCGAGAACTCTTCTGAAACAACACAGGCATGTTGAAACTCAGGGTCACACAGTTCTTCTTCCACTTCAGGTATTCATTCGAGAACTCTTCTGAAACAACACAGGCATGTTGAAACTCAGGGTCACACAGTTCTTCTCCCACTTCAGGTATTCATTCGAGAACTCTTCTGAAAAAACACAGGCATGTTGAAACTCAGGGTCACACAGTTCTTCTCCCACTTCAGGTATTCATTCGAGAACTCTTCTGAAAAAACACAGGCATGTTGAAACTCAGGGTCACACAGTTCTTCTCCCACTTCAGGTATTCATTCGAGAACTCTTCTCTGAAAAAACACAGGCATGTTGAAACTCAGGGTCACACAGTTCTTCTCCCACTTCAGGTATTCATTCGAGAACTCTTCTGAAAAAAAAAACACAGGCATGTTGAAACTCAGGGTCACACAGTTCTTCTCCCACTTCAGGTATTCATTCGAGAACTCTTCTGAAACAACACAGGCATGTTGAAACTCAGGGTCACACAGTTCTTCTCCCACTTCAGGTATTCATTCGAGAACTCATCTCCAATGCCAGCGATGCTCTGGAGAAGGTGCGCTACCTGCAGATGACGGGGGCTGAGGTGGAGGAGGCCGATGTGCCGCTGGAGATCCACATCGCCACCAACGATGAGAAGAAGACCTTCGTCATTCAGGTGAGGGGGTGAAGGTGGAAAGGTCGTGAAGAGAGAGGTGTTGTGAACGTCAGGCCTTTCTCTGTAGTTCTTTTTTGCCCATGTTCTTAGAAATGTGTATAAGGATTCTGTGCTATATATAATATATATATATATATATATATATATATATATATATATATATATATATATATATATATATATATACACAACCCCCCCTCCCCCTTTTTTTTTCTTTTTTTTAATCTAAATCTTTGCAAAGTCATTAATGTAATGATGGAAGAATTGTTAGCCTACACTTGTTTTCCCCCACTACTGAATTGTTCAGCACATATACATATACATATATATATATATATATATATATATATATATATATATATATATATATATATATATATATATACATATAGATACATAGATCTACATACATACACATGCACACACATATATGTATATTTCTTTTTTTATTATTTATTTTTTTTTATTTTGTGTCAATGTTAAAGCAAGACATGCTATATGCTTGACTGCTTTGTTTGCAAATCTGTATATTTCCCCCCTCCCCCCCTCCCCCCCAACACACACACACACACACACACACACACACACACACACACACACACACACACACTTTCAGTCATTTGTTTTTGGAAATCAGTTTTGTTTTTTTAATCAATTATTGTTTGTTTTTTGAGTGCTGTCATGTACAAGGAAGAGAAAATCTTGAGATATAATCAGGCTAGACAAGTAATTCTTTCTTTTTTATTTTGTTGTGATTAGAAATGGTTTCGTCTTCCCCACACATTTACATCAATTTGTCAGCATAGAACAGATGAATGTTTTTCGATTGAAATGTCAAAAACAATTCTGAAATGATAAAGCGTGGGATGACATTTTTTGTGTCCCATTTTAAGTAATTCGTATAGCTTGAGAGTAAGAAGAGGGACAGAGTTGTAACATTTGAAGTGGGTGTTGTTAGGAGGGGGTGAATGTGATGTTGGCAGTTGTTGTGATGTGACCTGCGTGTATGTCCCTCTGTGTGTGTGTGTGTGTGTGTGTGTGTGTGTGTGTGTGTGTGTGTGTGTGTGTGTGCCATATGTATTTGTGTGTGTGTGTGCTCTGTGTGTGTGTGCTGTGTGTGTGTGTGTGTGTGTGTGTGTGTGTGTGTGTGTGCATGCATGCATACATGCTTATGTCATGTTTAACTGCAGATTCTGTAGTCAGCATAAATTGCATTAAGAAATTAATATTTGTCTTCTCCTTAGCAGTTGATGGGGGAGGCAGATGTAAAAGGGGAGTTGATGGGGGAGGCAGATGTAAAAGGGGAGTTGATGGGGGAGGCAGATGTAAAAAGGGGAGTTGATGGGGGAGGCAGATGTAAAAGGGGAGTTGATGGGGGAGGCAGATGTAAAGGAAGTTGATGGGGGAGGCAGATGTAAAAGGGGAGTTGATGGGGGAGGCAGATGTAAAGGGGAGTTGATGGGGGAGGCAGATGTAAGGGGAGGTGATGGGGGAGGCAGATGTAAAAGGGGAGGTGATGGGGGAGGCAGATGTAAAAGGGGAGGTGATGGGGGAGGCAGATGTAAAAGGGGGAGGTGATGGGGGAGGCAGATGTAAAAGGGGGAGGCAGATGTAAAAG
>JADBJO010014714.1:25000-46505 GCA_016801955.1 Conus betulinus
AATTTTGATACATCACTACACATCCATTTAGTGAAAATCAGGTGAACTTGTTTGCCTAAAAGTAAAAAAAGGTTTCAGAATATTTGAATGTAAATCAAGTACCCTTCAGCTCTTGCCGATCAGCTCCAGTGGGCCAGTCAGGGGAGGCTACCCAGGCTGTAGACTGACAAGGTTTTAAAATGTTAAGGGAAATGGGGAGAAGGGACAGGGGGGCAGAGGGAGGATAGGAAGGGGGAAAGGGCTGCAGGAGGGGTGTATGTGTGTGTGTGTGTGTGAGGTGGGGGTCAACAAGGCTGGGGAGGAGGTAACAGGGGGTGGTCGTGTATCATTTTGCTTTGGGTTTCATTTTGCTGTGTACTCTTCTGTGCAACTTCTTCTGCGCCACATAGAGCAACACTCTCAAATATGCATCCATTAAATGGATAATGCTCTTCTTCCATTTGGTTCTAGCCTTCCCAGTCGTGCAAGCACCAAACTCAGTTCTGGGTAGGAGTAGAAAAACCCAACAAATAAAAGGTTGTGATGTGGTTTGAACCCATGACCTCCCATGTGGGAATCTGCGATGCTGACCGCTGCACCAAGGTGGCTGGTTGTAGTGTGCTATACTGTATGGTACATCTATAACTTCATCATCATGACAGAGTTTTCTGTGTGAAATTCGGGTTCATTCCCTAGGGGAGAGTGCATCACCACCCCACCCACCCCCATCCCCTTTTTTGTTTTTGGACAGCAGATATTTTTGTTCAACTTTCAAAGTGGAACTGAACAGGGTCTTTGTAGGAGTTCGTTATCATCATTTTTTTCAGTGAAATACTGCACTACTGCAAGCACAAATCATGCAGTTACTGAAAGACTGCGCCCAAAGATACAAGAGTTTTGTTTTGATTACGCATTCTTAAATTTTTGTGATACAGTTGTAGCAGTACAAGAAGAGGACACTTCTGGAATGATTATTCATAAACATATATTTTACAAACAGATACTTCTGGAAGGATTATTCATAAACACATATTTTACAAACAGATACTTCTGGAATGATTATTCATAAACATAATTTTGTGATACATACATACAGTGTAGCAGTACAAGAAGAGGACACTTCTGGAATGATTATTCATAAACATATATTTTACAAACAGATACTTCTGGAAGGATTATTCATAAACATATATTTTACAAACAGATACTCTGGAATGATTATTCATAAACACATATTTTACAAACAGATACTTCTGGAAGGATTATTCATAAACACATATTTTACAAACAGATACTTCTGGAAGGATTATTCATAAACACATATTTTACAAACAGATACTTCTGGAAGGATTATTCATAAACACATATTTTACAAACAGATACTTCTGGAAGGATTATTCATAAAAACACATATTTTACAAACAGATACTTCTGGAATGATTATTCATAAACACATATTTCACAAACAGATACTTCTGGAATGATTATTCATAAACACATATTTACACAAACAGATACTTCTGGAATGATTATTCATCATAAACACATATTTTACAAACAGATACTTCTGGAATGATTATTCATAAACACATATTCTACAAAACAGACACTTCTGGAAGGATTATTTACAGACACATTTTTTACAAACAGATACTTCTGGAGGGATATTCACAAACACATTTTCTTTACAGACAGATCTTTCAGTTGCATGAATTGATGTGCTGAGTGATGCTGATTCACTTGGCGCAGCAGGACGCAGTGCAAGGCAACACAGCACAGGACTCTGGTTGTTGCAGGCCTTTCTGGAGAAGCTGCAGGACAAGGCGTCGGGCGGCGACCTGGCCAGCAGCCTCATTGGTCAGTTTGGCGTGGGCTTCTACTCTTCCTTCATGGTGGCCGACAAGGTGGACGTCTACACCAAGTCTTACCAGCCAGGGTCCACCCCCCTCAAGTGGACCTCGGACGGGTTCGGACATTTTCCCTCCCTACTGTCTCCTCCTTTTCGTCCAGCTCATTCTCCTGCATGCTGCTTCTCTCACCACCCAACATGTCCGCCCGCCCACCGACTAAGCACAGTTTCCCACTTTCTCAGATGCGCAGAGATTTTGTTAACTGATAGTGTTGTGTGCATTCTGGAGTTGTGGGTAACTCTGACTTGATTATAGTCAAAATGGGATTGTTGGCCCAGAAGTGACACATCGGTCCTGTTAAAAAGAAAAAAAAAAGTCTAAAGTTAGATAAAAAAAAAAAAAAAAGTCATGAATAGAATAAACAGTACGGACTGATAAATATAACATGTCTTTAACCATATCTTCTCACCTGTAGTCTGGACAGTTTGAATTTTTGTAACAGAAACTCTAGAGTCCTGTGCAAAAATAAAGAATAGGAAATAAGAAAAAAAAGGGATGTCAGTTTTTGCTCTAATGGTAAAACAGTTACATACCCACAATACCCAACTTCCTATTGTGATATCTGTTCACCCAGCACAGAAGTAAAAAGAGAAACTTCCTAGAGAAGGAAGTTCCAGGTTTGTCTGTATGCCCAGAGCTGGTACATGCCATGGCTACAATAGTACAAAAGTGAAATTGAAAAAAAAGTAAAAAAGAAAGAAAATGAACATGTTTAACTAAATGTTGCATGTCTGTTTTATGTGGTGACAACCCTTATGGCCCTTTGCGGTCGGCTGGGCTATAAACAACATTACCTTACCTTACATATCTGTTTTGTATTGTGTTGCTTTCCACTGTGTTTTTGTGGAGTGTTTTGTTTATATTTGAGCATGTTTTGTTGACTTCGCTGAATTGGTAGAAGCACAAGTCACAAAATATTCTTGTTTAAAGAATACTGGGAGCGTTTTGTTCAGAATGGGTCTGCTGTCTTGAAGTGCATTTTGTGTGGTCAGACGAACCATTTCTTCAAATGCCAACAGGTAAAAAAATGGTTAAAGGGAAGGAACTGTTAAGATTGAAGAATATTGGGATGGTGCACAATTTCCCTTCAAGAAATTTGTAGCACAGACGAGGAAAAGAACATTAATTTTGTCAATAGGGAGAGGTCGTTCAGGATCAGACTAAGCATTAAGGAGTATTTGTTTGGTCATTGGGATTTCTTATCAAGCACTTTCATCTGTCCTGTGCAGTGGACCTGTTGCCTCTAACTGGGTGCTGTCGTGGTATTTCAAAGATTTGGAGGGTTCATCCTCCCCCCTCCCACCCACCCCAACCTCCCACCCACCTAACTTTTTCTTTTCTTTCTTTTTTTTTTTTTTTTTTTTTTTATCAGTATTTGACGTTTATTTTTCTGTGTAGGTCGGGTGCCTATGAGGTGTCGGAGGCGGAAGGGGTGCAGCGAGGGACCAAGATTGTGGTCCACCTCAAGGGAGACTGCTATGATTTTGCCAAGGAGGACATCATTACTGGTAATGGGAGGGTACTCTTTCTCTCTTGTCTGTCCTTTCTTTCCTTCTTGTTTGTTCTTTCTTTCCTTTCTTTCATTCTGTTCTTTCTTTTTTTTTTTCTTTTTTTTTTTCTTCTTTTCTTTCGGTCCTTTCTGTCTTTCTTTTCTTCACTGACTTTCATTCCATTCTTTCTTCGCTTTTTGTGTTCTTTTTACTGTCTTTTTTTATGATTTCATTCCATTCTTTCTTTCTTCTCTATCTTTCCTTCCTTTCCTTACCATTGTGTCCTTCCTGAGTGTGTTTTTTTGTTTGTTTGTTTTCTGTTATCTTTATTACAGTCTTTCCTTTTCTGTCGTTTTTTCTTCCTTTTTGTCTGACTTTCATTCTATTCTTTCTTTTCTTTGTGTCTTCTCTGCCTTTCGCTCATCTCTTTCTTTCCTTTTTCCTTGTTGTACTCTTTATTTCCTCTCAGTTTTTTTTTTCCTTTTGTTTTTATTTTCATTCGGTCCTTTCCTTTCTTTCTGTCTTTTCTTTTCTTTCTTTCTTTCACGACTTGTTTTCCCATCCTTTTTTGCCCTTTTCTTTATTTCTTCCCTACCTTTTCTATCTTTATCTCAAGCCACGTTTGATTTTCATGGTTGAAAGTAATTCAGATCAGACTTTATGTTTGCACTTTGCAGGCAGAGAATTTTTTATTTAGAAACTGTTTCATTTTTAAAACTAAACAAAAACTGCTTAACTTCTTCAGTTTTTGCAATGCTGACCACTAGAGTTCTTTTATTTCCAAGATAAAACATTTGGTATTTGAACTTCCATTATTTTCTGTTCTGCTGTACTGCCCATGATTGTCTCTGAAGAAAAGTGTCTAACGTAAGTCTAACAGTAGGAGTATCTTTTGGTAGTTTTGCAGCACACGAAGAATCAAAAGATGTTTTGCCTAATCAATCATGTCATTTGACGCCACTTCCAGAACTAATGTGGTAATTGTTCTTTGAGTGTTATTTAACTCTTGCCAATCAATCAGTCATTTCATGATACTTAATAGGATGACTATCAATCAGTCATTTCATGATACTTAATAGGATGACTAATTTTGTCTGATTATTTTTTAGGACTAATTTGGTATATTGTTAGTTTCATGACTAATTGGTGTGATTGTTGTTTGATTGCAGTTTAAGTCATACTTAATCAGACAACAGTTTTCTAGATGAGCATGGCTATTGTTTATTTAGATATATGGTTAGTTTCATGACTAATTTGGTGGTTGTTGTTTGATTGCAATTTAAGTCATACTTAATCAGGCAACAGTTTCTAGATGAGCATGGCTATTGTTACTTAGATGTTTTCCTCTTGCTATCGACAGATGTGGTAAAGAAGTACAGCAACTTTGTGGGTGTCCCAATTTATCTGAACGGCAAGCGCATCAACATTGTACAGGTGAGTGGTATATGCATGTAAGGTTTGTGCAAGTGTAAAGGCGCATGTAAATTAAGGATGTGTGTGTGTGTGATTGTGTGTGTGTGTGTGTGTGTGTTTTGAAAACCAGATACACTGTTACTACCAGAATCATTAATAGTTAATGTTTTCTTGCTTCTTTTTCCTTTTGTTCTTTAGTTTGAACTCTGAGGTTTCTAACTGGTAAGATTTTTACATATGTGACCAGTTTCAGCCGCACCCTTAAGTTAGCCACATGTCATTTTCAGGGATGGTATCCAAACATGACACCAGTGTGCGTCAATGTTTTTTTGGGAAAGGAACGGAAGGGATGTTATTCTTTCAACCAACACAAGTTGGCCTGCTATTCTAGGAAGGACAGAATAGGATTTGATGTAGAGGTGAATTTTTGTTGTTTTTGTTTAAGTGCCACGGAACCTCTGTTTGAAGTATCATGGAACCTCTGATTAAAGTCTCATCCATACAGTTTGGAGGGGGGGTAGGAACTGCACAGACGTTGTTCACTCTGGAGAGAAGAATCTCTAACCAGGCGGGGTTTTAAGCAGGAACTGAACCCTGGACCCTTGGGTCAAGGGGACAAAGCTTTTAGCCACCGGGCCACCTAGATCCCCCAAGAGGAATGCAGCTGACCACCTCAGTGGTTGTCTCAAGAGTTGTTTTTATCACTGTGACATGACAGTGGGCCATAGATGTGTTGGGACAGAAGCTTGGGCAGCTCTGTGTCCTCTGTCAGGCGCAACAGAATGTATACAACAAAACTTACTGGATAGAAAAGAGTGGTGTGCATTTAACAGAAAACATCTTTCCACAGGCGCTGTGGATGGCGGAGCCGAAGGAGGTGACGGACGAGATGCACATGAGGAGTTCTATCGCTTCGTAGCCCGCGCCTTTGACAAACCTCGCTACCATCTGCACTACAAGGCCGACGCCCCTCTCAACATCAGAGCCCTCTTCTACATCCCTGAGTACAAACCAAGTGGGTAATGTGGATATAGAAGATGCACTGTTCTGGACTGTTGGATGTGTTGGCAATAGGCTGGGATGTGCTGGCAGTGTTGGAAGTTTGATAAAGATGGGAAAAAAGAAGAAAGCCAGAGTAACTATCATGATATATATGTTCTAAAACATTATGTTTCCATTGCAGCTGAAAGATGGTCTCTTTGTTCTTTGATTCTCACAGAACCATGGATAACATTTATTGGAAGAGAGAGAGAGAGAGAGAGAGGAGAGAGAGAGAGAGAGAGAGAGAGAGAGAGGAGAGACAAAAAAGGAGAGAGAGAAAAAGGCACAGAGAGAAAGACATGAGTAACAGAACATCAGTTGATCTTGGGTTCTGTATACTGTGATGTTAGCAGTCTACAAAATGATTTTCATTCATGTTTGAATTGAAGAGAAAAATGCTTTCATTTGTTACCGTCTTTAGTATAAACTATGGATGAAAGAACTGCAGAACATTTCTGTTATTTTTATAAGAGAGAAATGTGCTGAGAGAGGTAGAGAGGGGGAGAGGAGAGACGAAGACTTGTGCGGAGAGATGGATGAAAAAAAAAATGTAAATGGATGAAATGTCACATTGATTTGCCTGGTCCAAGGGAGAGAAACTGATGAAATTAAGAGACAAAATTTGTGGTTGTTGCCCTTTGATCATTTACCGTGCCTGCTTGATGAGTCACAGGTCAATTGCAGTCATATCAGATACTAGTTGCAGTGATGTTTACAGAATTTAACTCATCATGAAACTAAATGCTGACAAAGAGATTATTTAGCGCAATATTTCCAAATGGAAATGGATCTCTTTGCACTTTTCATCAAGTGATAAGAAAAATATCTATTGATACATCCTCACAAAAACAAGAATTTCACATTCATCTGTGCACTGAACAATAGAAAAGGCTTTACCACAGTTCGAAAGAAACGTTCACACCACATACTCAGGCTCATGTGAAAAGTTCCTGTGTTTCAGCCATGTTTGACATGAGCCGTGAGACTGACTCGGGCATCACGCTGTACAGTCGCAAGGTGATGATCCCTCGCCCGGGGCCAACACGTCTTGCCCAAGTGGTTGAGATTTGTTAAAGGTAGGTCTGCTTCTGTCTCTTCCTGGAACAGTCTGCTGATTCTAGTGAAGTCTTTCCTTACCCTTGCTGTCCATCAGTCTGGAAGGAAACGTTGGTGCTTGAGTGTGAATGTGTGTGTGGTGTGTGTGTGCATGTAAGTGTACTGTGCGTCTACGTGTGCGTGTGTGTGTGTGCGTGTGTGTGTGCGCGCGTGCGTGTGTGTGCATGCGTGCATGCATGTGTGTGCATGAGCGTGCACATGTGTTTGCAAGTGTGTGTGTGTGTGTGTGTGTGTGTGTGTGTGTGTGTGTGTGTAAGATAGATAGAAGATGCATAAGATAGAGATACAGACAGGTAGGTAGGTTGATTGATTGATTCAACAAGAAAATAAACTAGACTGGAACAGACACGACTCTACTAGACTAGATTCGTTGAATCTCCTTTCCCTGTAGTGCTGTTTGTCATGTCAGGAAATACATGTAACATCAGGCGGGAAAAAAGAAATTGCTTAGGGGTGTTACAAATAGAATCTCAGGTCATTGATAAATTAGACAATCACATGGGTGCAGTACCATGGGAATTTTCTTGTTTGTTTTTTTTTTTTTTTTCCTGTGCAGGGGCTATTCAATAAGAGTATAAGCTGCTGTGGGTTTTCACCTCTGTGTGTGGGTGTTGTGTGGTGTGGTGTAGTTTTTGTGTTATCTTGTATGTAGCATTCAGAGTCCTATGGTTAATAAATAACCTGTACATTACATACACAAGGTTAGGGTCTGAAGCAGTGATGTCATGTTGGTGTGTGTTGTGGTGTGTGTGTGTGGTGTGTGTGTGTGTTAAATGGGGTGTGTGGTGTGTGTGTGTGTGGTGTGTGTGTGTGTGTGTGTGTGTGGTGTGTAGGGGTGTGTGTGTGTGTGTGGGTGTGTGTTGTGTGGTTTAGTGTGTGTGTGTGTGTGTGGTGTGTGTGTGTGGGTGTGGTGGTGTGTGGGTTTGGTGTGTGTGTGTTGTGTGTGTGTGTGTGTGTGGTGGTCCAGGGGTGTGGACAGTCGAGGACATCACTCTCAACCTGCGTCGTGAACTGTCTGCAGGACAGTGCTCCTTATCAGTTTCCATTTCCCTCTGGTGGGCCCCTGTCTGGCTGTCGTGTGTTAGTTTGATCCTTTCACCCCTCTGGCTTTTTTCTGCAACAAATTTGCTTTCTTGTTCTTTTTTGCTCGTTGTCCGCATTCCAGGTCTTCTCTTCTCTTTACCCGTCGCAAGGAGTGCCCCCCAACCCCACACAAAAACCCCCAGGGCTCACGCGGTGCGCGTTGGTTGGTTTCACGGCCTCGCACTACGTCTCAGACAGCCGCGGCATCTCCGCGCGGCCGCCTCGTGAGCGGCCACAATCTCCCTCCTCTCTCCCTCCCCCCCTCGCAGCGGAGCACGAGGTACAAACCTTCTCGGTGAGCCCAAAGGGGTGTCTCTCTCCTCCTGTCCGTCTCGTCATGGCGCGAGACTCTCAGTGCGCGGCGTAGGCGGTGCCTCCTGCCAAGACTTCTCCCATTATTATTCTTGTATTTGTGAGCTTTTTTAAAATGGTTTCTTTGGCCTTACTTCGTGTTTCGGTGTTTTTCTTTTCACTTTTTTATTTTGTTTTGTTTTGTTTTACTGGGAGGCATGGTGTATTAAAAAGAGCTTTTAAACCTCAGTAAAAAAAATTACGTTCAGATTTGGTGCTTCCGCTCGTCCTCACATCTTTGAAGCAAGTTCAAAGGGCGCTATCTGTGGGAGGTAGGAAAACAAAAACACGCCACCAATCACCGAACGTCAAGAGTGGATGAACGGAACAAAACCTGAAGAATAGTAGCATATCAGTGGAAAATGCAGTACAATTTAATTCATACCGAACGGCAAAAGGACCAGAAAAGTGGGCGGCTCAACGTTGTCGCGGAGCTTTTTTTGGCGTGTTTTTGATATCTGTGCCTTACGATATTGTATGCAAATCGAGAGATTTTGTATATACAACCCAAGACAAAAATCAAAAAAAGGAGGGATGATGTTGCGATGAGTATGATATCATGAGAAAGATATGCCAGAAGTATAATTACGAATTGAGAGAAGGAAATTAAAAAATTATAAAAAAAAAAAAAAAATTGAAAATTTGCCACAGAAAGAGTGGCAATGACGTGTCAAAAAACACGGCATTAGTAATAAGAGAGGGGGCCCTGTGTGGCCCATTCACATCTTTCACCATCCGGACGCAAAAAGAGGGGAAAAGATTGTCGAGACGGGCGATAGAAGATACCACGCAGTACCTCCATCGGACACAACAACGAGGATAAGAAGTTGATTCTTTCAATCGTGCTGTCGGGCTGCACCTTCCTACACGGGAGTGGCTTCGTTGCCGACGCACCATTACGTACGCACGAGACTCGCGAAGAAGCATTGCTGCCGCCCCGCTCTTGGTCATCCTATCCTGCCTGAAATCCAGGGGGGCAGGGCGAACCTGTGCCACTTCAACTGCAAGCCCTCGCTCAAAATAAACCCGTAAACATTGAATGAACAAAACGGGGTTACGGTGTCCCCGCTGATCACAAGGAGGAAAACGCTAGTTCACAGACACAAAGGAGAAACAGGACCTGCTTAAACTGGACAGACAATGGGAGGCTCTTGCAAAATTCTCTTTGATCCGGTCACCCATGGTCTGCTGTTGCAGGCACGTTCTTTCCTTTCCCATAAAACTGGTCAAGGTGACTGACTGGCTTGCAGGAAAATAATGATCTAGACGGGCCGACGTGGGAGGGGGGGGGTCAAAACATTCACATGCTAACGGCGCGGGACAAATGGATCGCTTGGAAAGGAGAGTAGATTACGACAGTAACAGGAAATAGGTTATCGATACAGGGTCTACCATGTTGAGAAACGAATATTGGGCTTGGTCGGAAGTAATGTCCCTTCCCCATCAGTATGGTCCAGTGATCCGCATAGCAGGAAAGTATGTCCTACATCAGCTAGACATTGTCAAGCGTTAGATCGGCTTAAACAGAGTACATCAACCCGTTCCAATCACTCAGCACATGCTTCATTTCATAGTGCATGTCCACCTTCATCAGTTTTAAGATTCTGACACTTTTTATGTGCTATACCAATTTTCATCCCCCGTTAAGGCAGGCATACTCCAACTCGGGGAATGATATGCGATGGTAAATGTGTCTCCAAAAACCAATGGCCAACCTGGCCTTCTCTTCCGAAGTTTGGTGAGGGATTTTACGTGTGTGCACTATGTTTGTGACGTGCCGTTTCGCTACGGAACCTCGGTTTTATAGCTCATTCAAGAGGACTGTATAGGGAGGGTCAAACCAATGTTACCGCTGAGGGAAAATCCCCCGGTACCGAACTCGAACCCATAACGCCGGATCATGATCTTGCACCTACCAACTGAGCTATATTCCGGACCCCATTGTCTTATGATCATGACTTGTGCAGGAAGATCATATCCTATCCCTGTGTCAAACCGTTGTTAAACCGTACAATACTTGCAGGACGACAGTGTTGCACCTTATGGTTAGACGTAGTCATCATGATAGTGTAAAAACAAAACCTTCCACAGGAAGAATGGTCCTTTCGCTTGCGCACACCGGGTCCATTATATGTACTCTGCAGGAACTACGTATGGGGCTGACCATTCACTGCTGAGTTCTGCGGCGGATCAGGCCCAATAAGGACTCTGAGAAATCCATGTGCGTTTTAAACGATGACTATGGTCTCTTCTTCCGCGAGGGGATGCACGTCACATACCGGGACAGGACCAAGGTTTAGAGAGGGGTGGGGTTTTGAGGAAGAGGTTCATGTGTTGCATTTTGTATGATGTGTGGTTTGTGTCGTTGTGTGTGCTGTGTGTTTTTGTGATGTGTGTGTATGTGTTTCTTTGCATAGTTCTGCATTGTATAAGATTAGTTCTATTCACGTTCGTTCCTCATCATGTGTGGGGTGTGCGTGTGGCGTGTGTGTGTGTGTGGTGTGTGTGTGTGTGTCTTTGCATAGCGTGCTGCCTGTATATAGTATTAGTGTCTATTCAACGTTACTGCAGTCCTCATGTGTGTTGTGTGGTGTGTGTGTTGGTGTGTCGTTTGTGTGTTTGTGTTGTGTCTTTGCCATAGTTGCTTATCAGTGTATATGAGTATTTATGTCATGTTCGACTTGCATTCTTCGTCATCATGGTTGCGTAAGTGTGTGTTGTGTGATGTTGTGTGTGTGTTGTGTTCCTTTGCCTAGTGCTGCATGTAGATGAGTAATTTGTTTCATCATTCACACGGTCTGTCAGTCATCATGGATGTGGGTGTGTGGGGTGTGTGTGTGTGTGTTGTGTGTGTGTGTGTTTGTTTGGACCTTGCATAGTGCTAGTCATATAATGAGTTTTTGTGGCATATTCCACGTTCTTCAGTCATCAGTGGTGCTGGGTGTGGGTGTGGTGTGTGTGTGTGTGTGTGTGTGTGTTGTATTGTAGTGTGTGTGTGTGTGTGGTGTGTATGTTTGTGTGGTGTGTGTGTGTGTGTGTCTTTGCATAGTTGCTGCATGTCATATGACTATTAGGTGTCTATTCACGTTCCTTTACAGTCAATCATGTGTGCGTGTGTGTGATGTGTGTGTGTGTGTGTGGTGTGTGTGTGTTGTGTGTGTCATGCTTGTGTCATGTGTGCATCTCTTTATTGCTAATGTTCACTGATAGCCTAAGCAGCTTCAAATTAATGCAAGCCACATGTACAGGCGTTTTTAAAAAAAAAAAAAAAAAAATTATAACACATTAATCGTTGAACAAGAGACCGCTCATAAAAGATACCTACAACATGTAGGTTTGACATGGCATGTTTTGACGTCATGCATGGTTTGTTCACAGTATGACTCGCTGTTCTATATGATGGTGGAAAACAAGGTTAGGTTTGTTTTAGACTCAAAAGCTGCCATGAACTATTAGATGGTGAATCCTACTAATACATTTATCATATGGCCTTCTCCCTCGCCTATCAGTCAGCTTGCACCACCCGCCCCATCAGTTCACTGTCATCATCTTCATCTCCATCATATCACTCTCAATGGAAAGTAGCAAGAGGCTCCAATTTGCCTTCAGGAAGCCATAGCCCAAGCTGCTGCGGTTCGAGTCCTCCAAAGCAAGAGCCAGGGGAGAGAATCAGCCTGGATGACTACGCCCAGCAGGATGAAGGCTGGCGAACGCAACATCTACTTCCTCTCCGCCCCGGTCCCCGGTCTCTGTGTGTTGTGTGTGTGCTGGACCTGATCCTCAGTCACTCTGTGTGCACTGCTTAAAAAACTATGAATACGTTTTGTTTGGGTTTTTCACAATTTTCTTAGCATCCCATCTGGTGGGTTTGCTTCATGATGACCTGCTCTTAATGGCTTCAACGTAGACTGCCTGGTCTTAGGGCTGTGACAGAACATTCTGAATGTGGTTTGTATGATGATGGGGAAGCTGGAACAGAACAACATAGGAATGGGAGGAATGCCTAGTGAAAGGGCATGAAGAAGAGGGACACAAAAAACAAACAACAAAAACAAGAAAAAATACACCACCAACTCGCACCCACAAACACACACCACAACACCACACACACACACACCACACACACACCACAACAGAAAGAAACTGGACTCTATAAACAAAGAGAAAAAAAAAGAAAGGAAACAACTACCCAATCATAACATGCAATAGGGGCATGATTTACTGGTTTACCAGCCCATCAGAATAGCCTATACATCCAGCAAAACATTGTTTTACAAGGTACCGCAACACCAAAAACCAGTGAACATAAAACTCATATTTTCCAAGCAAATGTCGGTAGTAACGTTACTGTTTGTGTTGTTGTTGTTTGTTAATCAATGTGGGGAGAATGTGTTGGTTAAACAAATCTTTTTTGTTCTTTTGTTGTTTTAATGGTAGCACCAGAGATGGTAATTTACTGCCAGACTGCTGTCGGGAGAGTGTATAGAGTTATTTCGCCCTTGTTCTTAAGGTCTTGAGGACTATGATGCATTTTGTGCATCTGTCTTCATCTGTACATGCGAGATCATGGAATCTGACCACAGAAACTGCAGAGAAAGTCACCGCAGTGGCGCATGAAAAGAACTTCGAAGAGAACGCCTGGCATCTTCGCGACGGGGCATATGGCAACTGAGTATGCCTGCAGAATGGTCTGACAGGGCATGGGCCACAGTGAGGGAAAGGAAAGTCAGTAGTAGAGTGGGCATGGAAAGAAGGAGTCGTGGGGCAGGGCATCTGACAAGTGCTCAAGGACTCCACCAAGACCGTCCTTCCAAGAACCAGGACAGTTGGAAGAAGAGGACAGGGCAGACAGAGGAAGAAGTGGGGCAGCAGTGCTGCTTGTGGGACTCGGAAGAGCATGGCCACAACCTGAGGCATCGCTGGCCGTTCAGAGATAGGATCAAGCAGTGCAGCGTTCGTCATCGCTGCTGCCTGCACGTGACACGCTTGGGTTGGGGGATAGTGACAGTAAGAACAGGGTCACTCTTGGGACTGTAGTCTGGTGGTACTTGTGGTATAACCAAACGTTTGGGGCTTGTTCAAGTTCTCTCTGTCTCTGTCTATCAGTCTCTTCTCTTGTCACTCAGTCATCCCTGTCTCTGTCTCTGTTTTCTCTGTCCTGCTCCGCTCTCCTTTCTGTCATGCTGTCTCTGTTTCCCACACCAAACAGCCTTGCTCTCTGTCGTCTAATCTCTCAAGTCATCCGCTACATAAGGGAGAAAAAACAAAACCATTTGAAATAACGGTAATTTTTTTCTTTCTTTTTTTTCATCAGTTTCAAGCCGTCCGCTTGGTCGGAGACCTCACCCTACTTTGATGAAGCGCTGAAGAGACTGAAGGACATCGAGGTGCTGTTCCTGTAAGAGCAATCGATGAGCTGGTGACTGATGAACCTGGCCCAGTACGAAGCCAGAACCTGCGCTCCATCGAGAAACGTATCCTGGTTATGAGGACAAAGAGGACCTCACAGACGACGTCGACACCAGCAGTGAGACAAGAAGAGTGAATCTTCAGTATCATGATATGGACCACAGAAAAAAATTTGTTGTTAAAAAAGCAAAAATTGTTCTTAAAAAAAGAAAAAAGAATCCAGGACTTCTGAGATTAAAAAAAAAAGAGGCATGGGAATAAGTTAAGGAATGTTGTTGCACATTCTGAGTTAAACTTGACACGTTGTTGGTTACCCCAAATGCAACTGGGGGCAATGTATGTATTTTGAGTGAGTGCCATTAGTTGCGTCTGTGATGTGACGAAGATAACTGTGGTAGTCCAAAACAGATGGTTCAATCAGCTATCAAATCTAACATGCATAAATGACTTGCTATTTGGTTTTTGCTTTCTGTATTGTTGTTTTACTGTTTGTTTTGATTTTGGGTTTGTTGTGTTTACTTTTTTATTGGTAAGAGACGAAGGAGATCAAGTGGAAGTCTTTTTTAAATGTAAATCTAAAATCCTTCGGTTCTATCAACTTCCCAGTATACAGCTTCTGTGTCTGTGTTCAAAAGGATCAATGGCTATTGTGTGGTCTGTGGTGTGGTGTGTGTGTTTTGTCTATGGGTGTGGTGTGTTGTTTGTGTGTGTGGTGTGTTGAAAACGCGCTCGAGGATGGAATTTTTGGTTTTTTGGGGGTGATGGAGTATATTTAAATTTTTGTTTTCTGGGGTCATGCGCTTGCTTGTACACGTTGAGGAGAAGCTGATAGAGAGTGTAAAATTTCTGTGTTGCTGTGGAAGTGCTAGATCTTTGGCTGAATGATGGGGTTGCTCTCAGTTTTCTATAATGATAATCTCAGAATTTTTTTTGCAAACCGTTGCACGCTTGATCAGAAACAATTTGATTCGGGGGAGCATGGAAACAATGACATTTTTGTAGTATTTATCATCTAAACATTGGCAGTTTATGATCTTTGAATCAGAAAAACAAATAAACTTGTTAAAGTAGGAGGTTAGGTTGGGGGGAATAACACATGGATACATCAGTTGGAACCCACAACCTGGAGTGGTGGTGGAGATTTTAACATATATAATTTGAAATTTGATTTATTAGGTCTGTAACTTCACTTACTTTCATAGCCTAATATGGCCCTGCATGACGTTGCCGGGGCTATTCAAACACATGACTCTTGACTCATGCCTGCCTGGGAAATATGCCAAAAAAGAATGTGTTGACCTACAAAACCACCTGTTGGCATTTACACCTAGGGAACAGTGCAACAGGTAAAAAAAGTTTCAGGCAGAAGAGTTCTTTCCCTTAGACCTTGGAACCGGTTGAAAGACAGCATAGGGATGTGTAGAGATTATTCCTCATAGGTAGAGCATCAGATATAATGGAGAGCTTTGAGGCATACACGGCTAAGTGATCTCATTCACCTCTGAAGCAGTCCATACAAGAGTCATTGTGATTTTCTTCTTTCTCCTGTTTGTAGGCACATCATGCGTTCTGCTTATTATCCCAAATAGCAACAGATCTGTGTTCGCTGAGCCTGCAGAAAACCCAGTGCCTCGTTTTTGTGTGCAGACCCCAACAGCCTGAGCAAGGAGGACGCGGACAAACTGAAGGACTGGCTGGAAGGGCGTGCTGATGAAACAAGGTGCACAACATCAAAGGTGGGTGGACACGGTGGTTTTTGCACGATCCTTGCTGTGAGGCAAAACAAAAACCTTTGGTGGGTGAACTTGATTCTTTTTCATTATTATACATTCTGCCCAGTGACGCAGCAGGCTGTGTAGGAGTGCTTGCGACCAGACCATGAACCATAGTGATTTTGTCTCAGTGTTAATGTTCCCGTCACTATGAAATATGCTTGGCAGTTTTCCTGTCAGTTTTCCAAGTATCCTAGCCCACCGTCCTGAGCGTTAATGTACCTTCCGCCCATGGAAAATAGGCTTGGCCCAGTTTCTGTCCGTTTTTTCCAAAGTATCCCAGCCCACTATCTGAGTGTTAATTGCACTCGTCACTAGTGAAATACTCTACGCTGGACAGTTCCTGGTCCGTTTTTTCCAAGTATCCTAGCACTGTCTGAGTGTTTTATGCTCCCTATCACCATAATGGAAATATGCGAGGGCAGGGAAAGTCCAGTTTTTCCTGTCAGTATCCAACGTATCCGAGCACAGGCTGGGCTTTTTCTGTGCCTGGAATCTTACCAAACTGCTGTAGGACTTTACACGCTGCTATCTCATATAATGTACTAAGTGAAACTGCCACTCTAAACGAGCCTTGTGTATTGTACGACGAAAAAACAAAGTAGGTCGTCACCGGGGGGGGGGGGGGGGGGGGGGAAAATAAACAACATTTGACTGGAAGTGACGCGCAGGAAACAGCTCCCCAACAGTGCCAGCGATCATGATGCTGCTTTACTGCTTTGCTGCTGCGTCCCCCAGATCACAAGAGGCTGGAGAGTCATCCCTGCCGTTGTGACGGTGCAGGAGATGGGGGCAGACAGGCACTTTCTTCTCTCTCTGCGCACTTCACCCTGGCCGACAGAGTCAGGACTAGCGTCCTGCGCCATTGCTGCAGCCCACGCTGGAACTGTAACCCAAGGTACCGGGGAGTTTTGGCGTAGCCGAATGTTGTGTGTGTGTAATGTGTGTAATGATTTGGTATGTGTACCCAATGTGTATGCGGAGAGTGCGGAGTGGATGTGTCAGAAAGTGTGTGTGTTGTGTGGGTGGTATGGCTTACATGATGCAGAGAAGAGAGTGTTGATTTTCAGAGTGGTGTGTGTGTGGTTGTGTAATGGTCATGATGCGGAGAGTGTTTGATGGGTGTGTGTGTAATGGTACATGATGCTGAGAGCTGTGAGTGTCAAGTGTGTGTGTTGTACTGTACATGATGCGAGAAGTGTGTTGATGTTTCAGAAGTGTGTGTGGTGTGTGTATAATGGTACATGATGCGGAGGAGTGTTGTTTATGTGTCAATGTGTGTAATGGTACATGGTGTGGAATTGTTGATGTGTCATGCGGAGAGTGTATGATGTTGATGCGGAGAGTGTTGATGGTGTGTGCGGTGTTGTGTGTAATAATACATGATGCGGAGAGTGTTGATGTGTCAGCGTGTGTGTGTGATGTGTGTATGTAATGTACATGATGCGGAGAGTGTTGATGTGTCAGAAGTGTGTGTGGTGTGTGTTGTAATGATACATGATGCGGAGAGTGTTGATGTGTCAAAATGTGTGTGTGGGTGTGTGTGTAATAATGCATGATGCGGAGAGTGTTGATGTGTCAGAGAGTGTGTGTGTGGTGTGTGTGTAAATGATGCATGATGCGGAGAGTGTTGATGTCAGCGAGTGTGTGTGGTGTAATGATAATGTATGCCGGAGAGTGTGATGTGTCAGAATGTGGTGTGGTGTGTGTGTAAAGGAATACATGATGCGGAGAGTGTTGATGTGTCAGAATGTGTGTGTGTGGTGTGTGTAATGAGATGCATGGATGCGGAGAGTTGGATGTTGTCAGAGTGTGTGGGTGGTGTGTGTGTAATGATACATGATGCGGAGAGTGTTGATGTGTCAGAATGTGTTGTGGGGTGTGTGTAATGATACATGATGCGGAGAGTGTTGATGTGTCCAGAGGGTGTGTGGTGTGTGTGTAATGATGCATGATGCGGGAGAGTGTTGATGTTCAGAATGTGTGTGCAGTGTGGTGTAATGTGATACATGATGCGGAGAGTGTTGATGTCGTCAGATGTGTGTGTGGTGTTGTGTGTGTAATGGTACATGATGCGGGATGTATGTTGAATGTGTTCAGAGTGTGTTGTGTGGTGTGTGTGTAATGACTGCATGATGCGGAGAGGGAGTGTGTTGATGTGTCAGAAATGTGTGTTGCCATGTGTGTGTAATGGTGATCATGATGCGGAGGAGGAGTGTTGATTGTGTCCAGAGTTGTGTGTGGTGTGTGTGTATGGTACCATGATGCGGAGAGTGTTGGCATGTGTCAGAATGTGTGTGTGTTGGTGTTGTGATGGATTACATGAGGGTGGAGTGTTGATTGTGTCAGATGTTGTGTGTGTGTGTGTGTAGTGATGCATGAATTGCGGAGAGTGTTGATGAGTGTCAGAATGTGTGTGTGGTGGTGTGTTAATGGTACATGAGGGGGAGAGTGTTGATGTTGTCAGAGTGTGTGTGTGTTTCAATGATGTAATGGTTACATGATGGGAGAGTGTTGAGTGTCAGAAGTGGTGTGTGCAGTGGGTGTGTATGATGCATGATGCGGAGAGTGTTGATGTGTCAGAGTGTGTTGGCTGGTGTGTGGAATGGATTGCATGATGCGGAGAGTGTTGATGTGTCAGCGTTTGTGTGCGGTGTTGTGTAATGATGTATGATCGAGAGGTTGATGTGTCAGTGTGTGTGTGTGTGTCGTAATGATGCATAATGACGGAGAGTGTTGAGAATGTGTCAGAATGTGTGTGTGGTGTGTGGGTGAATGATGCCTGATGCGGAGAGTGTTGAGATGTGTCTAGAGTGGTGGCATGGTTGTGTGTAATGATGCATGATGCGGAGGAGGTGTTTGATGTGTACATGAATGAGGTTGCAGTGTGTGTGTAATGTGCATGATGCAGAATGTTGATGATGTCAGAAGTTGTGTGAAGTGTGTTGAATGATGAATTAGAGGCGGAGAGTGTTGATGTGTCAGAATGTGGTGGTGTGTGTGTAATGATACATGATGCTGGCGAGTGTATGATGTGTCAGACGGTGTGTGTGGTTGTGGGAAATGATGCATGATGCTGGAGGTGTTGCTTGTGTCAGAATGTGTGTGCAGTGTGGTTGTAACTGAGTACTATGCGATGGAGGAGTGTTGATGTGTCAGAATGTGTGTGTGGTGTGTTGTGT
The DNA here is from genome assembly GCA_016801955.1 of Conus betulinus. Taxonomy (NCBI): domain Eukaryota; kingdom Metazoa; phylum Mollusca; class Gastropoda; order Neogastropoda; family Conidae; genus Conus; species Conus betulinus. The sequence goes on from JADBJO010014714.1 coordinate 43,747, forward strand.
AATGATACATGATCGGGAGAGTGTTGATGTGTCAGAATGTGTGTGTGTGGTGTGTGTGTAAGGATGCATGATTGCGGAGGAGTGTTGATGTGTCAGAGTGTGTGTGTGTGTGTGGGTGTAATGATGCATGATGCGGAGAGTGTTGAGGGGTCAGAGTGTTGTGTGGTGGTGTGTAATGATGCATTGATGCGGAGAAGAGTGTGTGAGGATGTGCAGAGTGTATATGTGCAGTGTGTGTGTAATGATACGATTGATGCGGAGGGAGGGTTGATGTCTCAAGAATGTGTGTTGCTAGTGTGTGTGTAATGATGCATGATGCGGAGAGTGGTTGAATGTGTCAGAATGTGTGTTGCAGTGTGGTTTGTTGTAATGAGTGCATAATGTGGAGAGTGTTGATTGTGTCAGATGTGTGGGTGTGTGTGTGTAATTGATAAACGATTGCGGAAGTGTTGATGGGTGATCAGAATGTGTGATTATTAATGATCCATGATGCGGATAGTGTGTGAAAGATGCAGAGTGTGTGCGGAGTGAGTCATGATTGTGCTGCGGAAGTGTTAGGGCGAGTGTGTGTGTTGGTAAACGGTATGATCATGATGTGAGAAAAGTGTTGATGTGTCAGGAATGTGTGTGTGGTGTTGTGTGGACTGCGTACATGATGCGGAGAGTTGTGATGTGTCAGGTCGAGTGTGTGCGGTGTTGTATAAGATGCATGATGCGGAGAGTGTGGGGGAAATAATGAGTGTAGGGGGGTCATAAGGTGTGGTAGAACGCGTATCGTTAGATGTAATGCATCAAAATCAGTTAAACCGAAACGGATGTGGAGCTGTATCGTGTGACTCCGAAATAGATAAGAAAAATGTAAGTACTCAGTGAAGTGTGTGACTCCATGGGAAACAGTGTATGAACAACGGTAAAAGTGCGGGGTGAGTGGGGGGCGAATAAAAAACCCCCAGGTGAAGGGGGGGACTGGAATTTGTGCGCGGAAACACAGTGTGTGTGTAAAGGGATGAAGTGTTAATGTAGCGGCGGGCTGGAATAAAGAAAATACAAAAAAAAAGGGGTTTGATGTGTCAGTAACTTTGTTGGTGTGTGGTTTTGTCTGGGTGGATGGCGATTGAGGTTGGTGGTGGTGAAAAAGAAGGTGTTGAGGGGGGGTTTCAGAATTGTGGTGCGTGGGTGTAATGGTACAAAAAAGGTGAACAATCAGTTTGGTTCTGTGTCAAATTGATTGATAAGTTGTGGAATGAGATAAGAATCAATGGGGAGGGGCGATGTATGCGAGTGTGGAAACTAAAACAAGTCCCGAATGTGTGTGGGTGTGTGGTAATGAAAGGGCCAGGTGCTGCGTGTGAGGTGTGATGTCTTGTCAGAGTGGAAATATAGTGGGTTGTTGAATGAATGTCTACAAAACAAATCCACCAAAAAAAGCATGGGGAAAAAAAAGGGGAAAAGAAGTGGGAGGTGTGTGCAACGAATGTAGGGGTGGGGTTGGTGCAGTGGTGTGTAATGAGAGCGGATGAAGAGATTCGAGCTAGTGAATCAGAAGTTTGGTGTGGTGTTGTATGAATATCCTGCAACAGTGGGGATTATCAGAACCTAAAAAACGGAAAAATGTTGTGTGTGTTATAAGGGATGCGGCAGGACAAAATGACGAGAGTGATTGATGTGTCAAGTTAGAAAGGTGTGGTCATTATAAAAAGTGGGTGTGAATTATGCATAGGAACCGAAAGGAAAAGTAGTTTGCAATAACTAAAGATGCAGCCTGCAACAAAATTTAATAATGAGATATCAATCTTCGTAGTATGAAATAGTATGAAGGGTAAAATAGGTTCGAACGGTTGCAGAATAGGAGTCGTGTTATGAAGTTGGTCTATACGAGGCAAATTAGGTGGTGCGTGTCTGTGTTGCGCAAGATGTGCCGAGAAGGGTGCACTGGTATGCCATTATGTATATGTATAGTGAGTATACGAAGCAACGCACGGTGGAATACACCCAAGAATCGTTGCAGGCAAAATGAGGACGGATGGTGGCAAGAGTAAATGATGCAAAGTGGGTGGTGTGCCTGTGTGTAATTAGTAGTACATGATCTAGAAGTGTTGATGTGTCAGTGTGTGGTGTGGGGGGTGGGTGTACATGAATGAAACCGTTCGTGGCGTAGGGGATTAAACTGACTCAATTATCTTTGGTCCCAGAGAGTCAGCTGTGAAGAGCTTGGCAGTTTGTGCCTAACAAATATTCTTAGCCCATTGAGGGGGAGGGCATACAAATAACAGTACAAGAACATATCGAGCACTCTGGGCAGATCCTCATTAGGTGGTGGGAATGGGGAGGGGTGGGGGGGGTGTGGGTAGGAGGGAGGCATTAAATAATCTTCAGCTGCATCAAGGCATTCTTATCCTACAAGGGAGTGCAACTCCAAAAAAGCAGGTTGGAGTGACGGCTCGTGAAGGAGGGGGGAAAATTGCTGGGTGACGTTGGAAAACACAATCTCAGCTAACGCCTTGATCATTTGTTTTTGTAAATAACTTTGTTTGTTTTCTTTTTCTTTCTTATTTAATTTGTGTTTTTATTTCGTTGCTTGGGTGGTCATCTTTAGGCAATGAGTGGTTGTGGGTGAGGAAAACAAGAGTGGGGTTGCCAGGGCACTGTAACCTGGGTTAGGGGGGCCCCTGTCGGGGCGTCGCGGGCCCAAAAAAAAAGGGGGATCCCCCCCTTCTCTTTCCGCGTCCGTTCACATAATAATTAAAGTACCGTTCATA
>JADBJO010014715.1:0-46502 GCA_016801955.1 Conus betulinus
ATTTTGCTTTTCTTTTTCTTTTTTTCTAAACTTGATCCTAAAGATTGTTTAGCAAAATGACAAAGTCTTTGTACGTTCTTCAAATGTTAACACATGAAGGAATGCATGCAACTGTAAAAAGTCAACTGTCCATTGATGTAGATGTTTTTGACAGGAAATGGGTCGCCATGATGACCTGTGGTCCTTGTTCTACATGCTGGTGGAGTTCATGGCGGGTCAGTTGCCATGGCGACGGGTGAAGGACAAGGAACAAGTGGGAGCCATGAAGGAGAAGTATGACCACTTCCAGCTGCTGAAGAACATGCCAGTGGAACTGAGGTCTTTTTGGAGCACCTGCAGACTCTGGACTATATGACGACTCCAGACTACCCCTTCCTCCACAACCTTCTGGAGCAGTGTATGCGTCGCAAGAACATCCGCCACGCCGACCCCTACGACTGGGAGAAGAATTATGGGGGGACACCTCCATCACCACTACCACCACTTCCCAGCTAGTGGCTATCCGCCAGAGTGGGGGACAAGGGTATGTGTCTTTTCTTCAATCTCAAAAGAAAAAGAACTGAAAAGGATGGAAAAATTATTGCTATGTAGTTGATTTATAGGGAGGCATGATAGTAGGCATGTGTGTTCATATCTGTTCAAATTGCGAGTTCATGTTTGAATGGTATATTTGTGTGTAGGAATGTTAGAGTGAGATACTGCTTCATATAATAGATCTGTTTACCTATACAATCTTCGATTTTATAGTTTTTGTGCCCAACTATGAGATAGATGACAATTTGAGGAAATTGTGGTAATTCATCAGAATGTGCAGTAAGAGAGTTCTCAATGATTGAATGTCCTTTTATTCATACCGGTCATTCAGAACTGCTCTGGAGATTCTGTCAGCTTTGTTAAGTGTGTTCACAGGGTTCGCACAGGGCCCTAAAAGGCCCTAACTTTTTTAGGCAAAAAATAGGGCCCCTAAAAGGCCTTAAAAATCAAAATGAAGAGGCTGGAGGCCCTAAAAGGCCCTAAAACCAGAACAGCCTAAAAAAAAATTCTAAAAAAAAATGTGAAACAACAACAACAACAACAAATCAAAGAAGAATGATCAGAAAAAAAAAAACAAAAACCGATTTTCATAATAGGTAAATGCCGAATCAGTACTGATCGATCATGGTGTAAAGTCGTTCAAGGGAAGTAACTCCACGACAAAGTATTTGTGCTGTCCGCCATCTTGGATTTTCCATGTGTTGAACGAAGCAAGGCCACAGTTCGTTTTTCAACGAAATTTGACATTTCATTGAGAGTTTCTTTATAAGATTTCGTCAGTTTCACTCAGAAACATGGGGAAGTGCTTATTCCAAGATCTGTGGCTTGATAATTCTGAATATAAACTCTGGCTTCGCCAAGATAACTTAGACAAATATCAGTTCTATTGTAGTTTTTGTAAGAAGGGAAAAAGGCCTTCAAACTCGCCAAAAAGGGAAGAGAACATTCAGACTTGGAGAAGGCGAGTGCTACAGCGGCAGTGTCCTTAAATAATTTTTTTTTTAAAGATCGTGACAGTGGGCAAGCTTGAAGTAGTACTAATACATCAACAAGTTTTTGTTCAAAAAAAGCACTTTGTTGCTGGTCCTTCAACGAGTTCTAGTGCTTTTACTGCAACTTCGTTTGGCCCTACTGCCCCTCTGACACCCCTGTTCTTTCCCTTAACCCCCATATTTGAATCACCAGCATCCTAACACAACTACATGATTACACTAGTCCATCACCTCAGTTGCAACCCATTATATATATTCCATAAATTCACACACCCACTCATACCACATTAACTTGCAGTGCACCCCCCCCCCCCCCCTTTTTTTTTTTTGTCCACCCACCCCCCCCCCCCCACTGACCACTTCCTTTCCTTTGTCCACATTATGTTCCCCCACCCCACCCCTCTGTGCACAAGTATTCTAAGGGGCTTGTGTCTCCCCTCTCCCCTCTACATACATAATATAGGTATGCTTAGATGTATGTGCATGTGTTTGTCAGGTATGTGTGTTTTTGTGTTGTTTGTTGTTTTGTTTTAACACAGATTCCCATATATGACCACTATCATTATTACCACCACTCATAAGATGTCCTGTGTATGCTAATCCTTTTTTTTATTTTATTATTTTTTTTTATATGTATGTGTGTGGATGTGCCTGTGTACGCATGTATGTGTGTGTGTGTGTGGGTGTATGTACATGTGTGTGCGTGCATGTATCATGCATGCGTGTGTGCATGAGACGGTGATGATTTCGCCTGTGACAACCATCACCATCAATCAGTCATTGATCATTGCCCCCCTCCCCCCCTCAGTGTTTTTTTTTTTTTTTTTTTAACTCAACTGGCATTATCATGCCAAAGCTATCATGCTATTTCACTTATGGCAATGATCGATCATCAAATTTATTCCTTTTTTTTTCTCCCCCACCGGCATTAATGCATCAATGCCACCACAGTATTTCACTTATGACAATGGTCACCACCCTGTAGAACTGTAGATCTCATCTCAGTGATCAACATCCATCAGTCATTGATCATTTCCTTTATTCCCCCACTGGCATTATCGTACTTGCCAATACACTATCCTACTCCTTTTACAAAAATGACCATCATCCTACACCACTGTGGATCATACCTACACCTTGACCATGATCATCATCCACCCATCTTTGAACACCTCCCCCATTCCCCCGCAAGCATTTTACACCAATGCCACAGCATTATCCCACTTATACAACAATTATCATCATCCTACAGTACTGTTTACTCAAATCATACATGATCATCACCCATCAGTCATCTACCCCTACCCCCTCCACCCTCTTTCTCAACCTGCAATATTATACTAATGCCACCTTATTATTCCACTTACCACAATGACCATGATCCTACAGTACTATTGATCTCACCCATGCCAATGAGCATCACCCACAGGTCATTGATATTTTCCTTTATCCCCCCAACTTGCACCATCACCACTACATTTTTCGACTTGTATAACAATAGTCATCATCCTATGGTACTACTGATCTAAAATGATTACCATTTCTCGGTTACTGAAAATACTCCCATCCAGTGAACACCTTCATACTGCACTATATATGGAAATGAAGAAGCAGACCAATTGACAAAGGAATGAGGACAGCAGCCCCAACTGTGAAAGGTCCTCTCCTTGGAATAAATCAAAAGTGTTTCCAAGAGGACAAATAGGAGGATGACTTGAGTACTGGACTGACTGTTCTCACTGGACTGTTCTCTCCTTCAACCAGAGACAGTGTGTGCTAGTCAATCAAGGACAAGACAGCTGTTAGTCAGGTGGAAAGAAAGCATAGGCCTACTTTTTTCTTCATCTTGTGACTTGTATTCCTAAGACTTCTGCCTTGTGTGTGCTGCAAGAACACTGTGTTTACTCTAGCCATTGTAAAAGATTTCTTTGTTTTCATACGGATATGGAATTGACAAGATTCATACCAGAAAGTGATTAGGTACTTGCTGAATGGAGGTCTTTATTGGAGAAAATGGCATCTGTGGGAGGCAGTGGTGAGCACTTTTCAGCATTTTCATGTGCCCTGATGGCCCTATTTTTTTGTACATTTTAGGCCCCTAAAAAAGGCCCTAAAAGGCCCTAAATTTTTTTCTTGAAAGTCTGTATGAACCCTGGTTCAGCCTGAGGTATTGCAGATCTTAAAGCACTGGAGCTAAAAGGAAAGTCCGACATTTTTTTTGCAAAATCATCATGTCATCCTCTATGGCCATGTGCACAGTCAAGACTGTAGTGAGTACTGGGTTTGGCATACATGCTGTGCAAACTTAATATGCAGATTTTTTTGTGTGCACAGTCTGAAAGAGGAATAGCATGATTGTTTCAAAAAAGAACAACATGCAAAGTAATCATGGCTGGTAAAGAAGGTCACTTTGATCTTTTTTATTTTGTTTATCCTAATCCCATCCTCTTCCTGTCCATTCCTTGCTTCTTAAGTCTTTCAGTTCTCTCCTGTTGGTGTTGCTTTTCATCCATTCCCACCTTATTTCTCATCCTCTCTCTTTCACAGAGTCGTATACATTCGTGACCTTCCCTTTGTAGCTTTGGTTAGCCTCTTACAGCACAAACATCCGTTGTCAGAACGTGCACATGCACACACAATTTCATGCCTGTGAGGGGGGGGGGGGTGGGGACAAAAATGAGATATTTTGAAGTTGTCTGGGAAGAATCACAGTAAGCACAGTTTGAAAGTGTGTCCGGCAGATACAGTAGCTGTAATGACAGTTTTTAAAAAGGGACTGCAAAAAATTTCTTTCTTTTTCCCTTTTAACATTTTTTTTCTGTGATGACATTAGCTGTATGACTTTACAGGATGTGTGCGTGTTGAACAAAAATTGCATTGCAGGTTGTGTTAATGTTGTACAGATATGACTTTACAGGGTATATGTTTGTTAATGTGCTCGTATATGAGAGAGAGAGCGCGTGTGCGTGTGCGTGTGTGTGTGTGTGTGTGTGTGTGTGTGTGTGTGCGTGTGTGTGTGTGTGTGTGTGTGTGTGTGTGTGTTGCAGAAATTGTGTCTTGTGCAGAAATGACTTTATAGCTTTTTCTTTTGTGCAGTTATCACTTTTTACAGGTCATGTAAGCTGTGCAGGTTCTGAGTGTGTTGTGAAGACATGATTCTTGTTGAATGCATGTTGAGCAGAACTTGCAGGTTGGGTATAAATTGCAAATACAGTATTACAGGCTGTTTGTGCGTGTTTGTATTGTTTAGAACTGATTTGGCAGGGTTAACACCAGACCTTACAGGTGGGCCTTTGTATGTTGTACAAACAGGCATGAAATTGTGCACGTATATTGTATAGACAGACATAAAATTCTTTCGGTTTCAGCAAAAAATCAGTCTGAAAATGAAAAAAAAAAATCAGCCAGGAAGAAAGTAAAGAAATCAGTTGAAAATAAGGATCTAAGAAGCTGTATTCTGACTTGTGCAAAGATATTTTTTTGCTGATTATTAAACTGTGGTACATCAGAAATGATATTGAGTGTACACTTCAGAAGCATGATAGAAAAAAACACAGGTGTTGGAGTTGTTGCCTGGAGTGAAAGCACAGGGAAAAAAGAAGGTGTATACTGAGATGAATAATGTCTGCTGTTTCCACTGTGTCCACTTCTGTTATGTGTTGCATTCGTTGCGTTAATGGTTTTCAGCCAAAAATGGCAATGTGGTATTCTTAAAAAGTCTGGAAAGAGCGAAGTGTTGCTCCCCAAATTGTCCAATATGAACAGCATGGACATGTGTGGTATGATTGAAGTGCCCCCCCCCCCCCCCACAACCCGCACCCCACCCACCCCACCTATGCCTTGCCCTGCTTTTAGCAACATTTGGAGAGGGAAAGATTGCCCCACCTCCCCACCCCTTGTTTATAGGTGTTTTTTTTGTCTTTGCTTGCTTTATTTTCATGCCTGATGGAAATTATTTTACAGTATGTGTTTTGACTTTACAGGTATTGCGCGAAACTGACTTTTCACGGATGTGTGCTGTGAACATGATTTTTGTGGATGTGTTTTGAACAGGACTTTACATTTTGAAAGGATGTTTAGTAGAACTGACTTTATGAGAATGTATATGTGTTGTCAACATGTGACTTTATTGATTGTTTGTGTCACGCAGAACTAACTTTGCAGGGCTGTGTGCGTATGCAGAACGGCAGAACTGGCTCAACAGGTTGTGTATGTTATATTTGCATATAGTGTATTGTTTTTGGTTTGAACTGAAGAAAAAGTCATATTTCTGAGCAATTTTTGCAATGGAATTGAACGAAAACTTGCGGCGAGAGCTCCTACAAGACGGAGACAGCGACAATGAAACCTTTCAGGTTTTACTGCTGAAGAAATTAGTGAAAGTAAAACTTAAACACATCAAAAGAGATTGTAAAGTGACAGAACTTTGAAGCTAATGTTGGTTACGGGGATCTTTTGAGTGATTCCGAGGACGAAGATGCAAGTAACAGCGATCCATCTGTGTGTGCGTATGATTTTGATCATTGGCCAAACGATGTTGAAATAGACGACATTAGAAAACTCATATTGAATTCATTTTCATTTCAGACTTTTATGCACTCATTTCTGCACATGAACACAAAATTGCATGCAAATTCATGCATTACTCTATTTAAAAAATCATTTTTCATGAAAGCAGTGAAAATTTTTCACAAATGTCTAAGAATTACTTGGTTTCCAACGGGAAGTAAGCAGCAGAGTTAAGATATGACTTGACAGGCTGTATTGTAGGTCTGATTTTGCGGGCTGTTTGTTGTGCAGATATGACTTGATAATTCTATTATGATTCACAGTGCATGTGACCTGTCTTGTTGTCCAGGTCAAGGTTTAACAGCTGTTGCATGTTGTCCAGATCAGATTCAGCAGATTTTGTACATTTCCAGATCAGATTCAGCAGATTTACATGTTGTCCAGATCAGATTCAGCAGATTTTGCTTGTCCAGATTAGATTCAGCAGATTTTGCTCATTTCCAGATCAGATTCAGCAGATTTTTCTTGTTCAGATTAGATTCAGTAGATATTGCTCATTTCCAGATCAGATGCAGCAGGTTTACATGTTGTCCTAATCAGATTCAGCAGATTTTGCTTGTCCAGATCAGATTCAGCAGATTTTACATGTTGTCTGGATCAGATTCAGCTCATTTTGCATGTTGACTGGGTCAGATTCAGCAGACTTATCATGCTGTTCATATTGCATTAACAAGCTGTGTGTGTTTGGCACAGGCCCTACTTGCTGTGCCCCAATGACCAGGGCCATGGAGCCACTGAAGCCATTGAGAACCTCAGCCAGGAGGAAGTGGAAGAAGCGCTGAAGAAGCCTGCCAATGACCCCTTGATCATCCCTGTGGACCCTGTGCATCGTGACGTGGACAACCGTCTGCTGGAGGAACAGGTCTGAGCGGCCTTCAGGCCAGAGACATTGTGCTGGAGAAGAACCATCTGGGCAAGTACGAAGCAGAACAAAAAGGAAAAGACAGCCCGAAGGGGAAAACGGGAAGCCCAGTGTTGTAGATAATCATGAGATAAACAGTGATAAAGGAAGAGGTTTGGTCAGTGATACGCCTGGCACAAGAAAAGAACTGACAAACCCTGTGGCTAGTGGGAAGGAGAATATGCACAGGGAGAGAGTGGAAGAGCCAGCAGTGCAGAGAAATGACTCGAAGGGCAGTATACATGGACCTTTGCTGCATGCAGGGTTGCAGGCTCATTCGCCCCTCAGAAAGGAGGAAGGGAAGTCACATGATACTGGGAAAGAGAGCAGCACTCAGGTTGACAGTTCCTTCACCCACCTGGTGTCGTCCACTCCCAGAGTGTCCCACAAGGTGGTTGAAGCTGCCCCTAAAGGTTCCAGTGCCGATGTCATGGTCAATGGTGAAGCTGGCATTGAACCCAAAGAAGGGGACAAGCCACATGTCAACAAACCAGCTGGCCTTCCGTCTCTTCAGACCAGTCCATGGAAAGAGGAGGTAGAGGGGAAGTATGAAGAGGGGCTGGACGGCTATCAGGTCAGTCGTGCTGTTGTCACCTTTGCCATGCTGCAGACAGACGAAAAGAGTCACACGAATGGGGAGGATGAGGAAGGGGTGGATGAGAATGCCACTCGTGCTGCCCCTTTCACCATGGCCAGCCAGTGGCAAGGCATCTCAGCGCTGGGCTCCAGCGATGAGGAGGAGAGTGATGCTGCCTTGGATGATGCAGGGCCCAAAGAAGGACTCCCACGAATGTCCAAGTCACGTTCTCGGCAGCTGGGCCTGAGAACGTCGATGGATGAGGACGACAATTTTGATAGTGTAGCAAAGACTTCCATGGTTCTTTGGATGGCAAAGACTCTCATGAGGTTTTGAGAGATTCCCTGGTGTTTGAGCATGATGGTACTTTCTCCAATCACCTTGTGCAGAACGTTAAAAATGATGAGGAGGGCAAGCTGAATCTCCCTGACAGTAGTAAGATGCCTACACCTCATATTGATGACCTCAGTGCCAAACACAACACCTCTAGTCCCAGAAAGATGCCAGAAAAACTGGCCAAAGACATTGGCAATCGTATTGGATCACCTCTCAAACAGGGCCCGGGCAGTCCGTCCAGGCTGTTGTTCAAATTGCGCGCGAAAATGAGGAGAAGAAAGGGCTGAGGGGGACCTCCAAACTTGTGGCTACTGGCAAACCCCCAATTCATCATAGTATAAAGAAAAGCAAACCTTTAGAAACTACAAAACCTAACCATTTCTCTGCCGATGGCACTAGTGCAATGCCAAATCAGGGTGAAAAGATTGATGTGGTGGACAGTGGTGTTCAGAATATAGAACGTAGTCCAAGAGAAAAAAGTTACCAATTTGACCTAAAACTCAACCTTGGTGATGTAAAGTTAGACAGGAAACATGATACTCAGGGGTTTGGTTTGTCAGGTGTGCATATAGAAAATGGTGGCTATGACACTGCACTAGAAATTACCCCTTCTTGAAAGGGAAAAAGGGAGAGAATAGCACAGATGCCATTGCCAAAGATGCTAGAATTTCAGAAGCTGACGCTACTAAAGAAGCACATAAAGAGGACTCGCGGACACTGTTCTCCAAAAAACCAAAGACAAAGTCTCAAACCAGACTGCCAAACTGACAGAATCAAAACACCCCCCAGCCAGCAGTGCCGGTGACCTCCATGTGCAAAGTAGTGGAAAGAAAAATAGCATTCTGTCCAAGATTCTGGGAGGCTGGGTCGACGGGGCCATAGGAGGACCATGTCGGCGTCCAACGTGGATCACAGTGCCCAGGAGCTGCCTGACATCCCAGAGTGTCTGTCACCTCTTGGATTGGATGACGATGGTCTTGTGCCACCCCCCCCCTGGTCCACCTAGGTCTGTTTTCAGCAATGCCAGGTAAGGAGAAAACTGTCAAGTGGATTTGTTCATTCGTTTCTCTGCTTTGTACTTAACCCATATTGATGTTGTTTTGTTTTTGATTCCTGTCCCTCTTTGCATGTGTGTGAAATAATGATAAAATGGTTCTTCTCACTCTGTGAAAGAAAACGCCAGATCTATTTTTATGTGGAAAAAAACTTGGAAAGCACATGGTCATCAAAGAAAACCAGATATTGGCATGCTTATTAACTTGCACATATCTAAAAGGAAGCATGTGATTTAGGCACATATCTCACTGTATGAAAAAGCAAACTGTTGAGGGATTGTCAAGGCAAGATGTTATTAGATTTTCAGAATTATCTCTAAGGATAAGACTGTATTGGTATTATTTGCAAAGTCTTTAGATGTACACTTACAGTGTGAAATTCAGCCCTATTCATAGCAGAGCTATCTGTAATGAGCATGTTATTTTCCGCCTATCCCGCCATGAAACCACACCAGGGCTGCAAAGGAGTTGAAAGCAAGAACTATATATATGCATATCAAATTACTTCAATTGAATTCAATTGTTTCATGTCTTGCTACTAAAGGTTAGTATTTAACAGAATTAAAAGATCAGTGTAATCAAATAAAGAACTAAAAGATTAAGCAGAACTAAAAGTCCAGTCTTGTTATCATCAGCCAGATCAAATGAAAAAGTTTGTCTTTTAAATGGTTAAATATCACATCAGGTGGAACATGGGTCTTGGAGCAAGATCTTCATGGAGCTGCAAATTGTTTCTGTCTGCTATAGTATATATGCCAAAGGGATGTTTAATGTTGATTTATCTTTCAATATGCACCATGGTGTCTCCTCACCCATTAATAAGTTAAAATGAGTAAAATAGGTATGACCAGTTCGTAATTTGCACATCACTGTTTTCCTCTTTATGGTCTTTGGAGACAATCAGAAGACATTGTTTTGAGCCTGGACAGAATTGAAATAGTTTATTGTCAATTTGTGTGTTCCATATGTCTCACAGTGGCCTTTAATGTACTGTTGGATTTTTTGTTGAAATTCTTAAAAGAGATAAAGTTCTTGCTTTGTGGCGTGCTTGGCAAGCTCTTGCCTCCCATTGTTGCTCCAAATACCTACATGACCTGGAATCCAAGTGAGAACAGTATTGTTACCGTTGTTTTTGAGAGAGTTGAACAGTTCATTACATCAGACACAGGATATTTGTTTTGCATAGCAACGCCTTAACCCGTTCCCTGCCTGGAACGTGTAACGCACGTCCTGAAAACTGAAAATCACTACGCCCGGGACGTGAGTGTCACGTCGTAACTTCGTCACGGAAAACTGAAAAATCTACTTGGGAAATGACCGTCTAAAATGTTCTCACTTCTTCTACTGGTGTCGAGGAACGGCCCCTTTCCCTTCACGCGAGCAGCCAGCTGACCATACGTTATGCAAATTGCGAGTTGAGAGGTTACAGCTGATAAGCATATTCAAGATGGCAGCTCTCAACTGAGCGCTTCGTCGACGCCTCCCATTTTCAAGCGTTACACTGCGCTTGATGTTTTAGATGACGATAAAACTTCTAAAGATAGTGATGAAGAAGACCTTTGAGGATCGGATCCTGATACTAGCGATGAGGAGGAGACGGATGGGAATCAGCACCATTCACTTTTATCGGAGACATGTGCTGGTGATGACGTGGCTCTTTGTTAGTTGCACATGACAGCTATGAGTACAACGCCGCGAGCGAGGGTGACGAAGCGGAAATAGCCGAACCCGTGCCATCAACGAGCACTGCACGCACTCCTATCATGACCGGAGAGGGTAGTGGACATGGTAGGGGCTAGGATGACGGCGAGGATCCTGTGGAAGCGGCCGGGGGGCGTGGCATGGGGCGTGGTCAGTCCCAGCCTTGGTGGTGTTTTCATTGGGAATACTAGTCAAAAATCAACTGTGCCAATTTTAGGCTGCACAGAGCTCCAGTCTTCAGCTCCTTCATGACCAGAAACCGGATTCAGGCAAGTAGCTCTGTTTTTCTTTTCTTTTTTTTCTTTTTTTTTTTCTTTTCCATTTTTGTTTGTTACTACTTGATTCTTCATTCTTCCACTATTTATTTCTGTATTTCTCTTCTTTCACATATTTCCTACTGAAATCACATAATTATGGCAAATATGACTGTATGGATAGATGGGACTCTGTGTGTGTGTGTGTGTGTGTGTGTGTGTGTGTGTGTGTGCGTGCGTGCGTGCATGCGTGCATGCGTGCGTGCGTGTGTGTGTGTGTGTGTGTGTGTGTGTGTGCGCGCTTGTGCACATGTGTGCCTAAGCATTGTTTATTTCTGTATGCAAGTTTTCCATATAAGTTTGTTCATTTTGTAAAGCACAGAAGCACTCATCCACAGCAGGTTTGTTTTTTTTTTTTCTTTTTTTTGCGCCATTGTGGTGTTTTTACATTCATGTGTGTGTGATACTGTTAGTGCGTGTTTGTGCATATGTGTACAGTGTGTGTGTGTGTGTGTGTGTGTGTGTGTGTGTGTGGGGTGTGTATGTGTGTGTGTGGGGGGTGTGTGTGTGTGTGTGTGTGCCCAATTGTGGGTCTGCTTACTGTGTGCTGTGTGTGTGTGTGCGTGCGTGCGTGCGTGCGTGTATGGTGTGTGTGTGTAAAGTGTGTGTGTATGTATGTGTGTGTGTGTGTGTGTAAATTGTGTGTTTGCGTGCGCGTGTGTGTGTGTGTGTGTGTGTGTGTGTGTGTGTGCCCAAGTGTGGGTCTGCTTACTGTGTGGTGGTGTGTGTGTGTGTGTGTGTGTGTGTGTGTGTGTGTGTGTGTGTGTGTGTGTGTGCCCAGTTGTGGGTCAGTTTACTTATCTTGAAACTTTATTCTGTATATCAGATTCTTCTTCAGTTTCTACAGTATTTTCTCTGTGTGTGTGTGGTTTTTTTTCTTTTTTCTTTTCAACAGACAGTTGTTTATTTTTTTCTTCAGACTTTTTTTCCCCATGGTTGTCATTTTGAACATTTACCAATAAGTTTTATACTATAAACAATTGGACCACACTGTATACTTACAGTGATGCTGAGTAAACACTAAAAGAACTTCTTGTCAGTGTTTTACAGGTCTTATGTGTTGTGACATGTGTATATGTGCAGAAACTGTTCTTTTTTGTAAAACCACCATTGGTACATCCCTGTCCATCCCCTAATGGCCAACAAAACTAGATTATATTATATAGCATCATCATAGCTTGGGGTAAAGGAAAGAGAAGCCATAAAATGTAAGTCATATGTCAACAAATAGATAAGCAGTCATTGAGGTATTGAACCTACCCCAAATAGTAAAATTATGCCACTTTCTAGTAGAATTGGGGTACCCCCAGTAATATACAGATTGTTACACAGAGGGACAATTACTGACAAAAATATGAATCCCAGGTGTTTGTAATGTTGTTGAGCAAACACCAAAAGGTATTTGTGCTGTGTTTAGTGGGCTTTTATGTGATGATTGTTGTAAAACTCTCAAACTGAAAACAGAACAAAAACAGTTTTATCATATATTATTAGTGTGAACCATCATTATCACCCCCAAAATCAAATTAGAATGAAATGAAATTGTAGACAATGGTATAAGGAAGTAATCCACAAAAAAACTAACAAAAAAATCAACAAATGGATGTGTTATATAGATGTTAGTGAACATACCGTGAAAAGCATGATTATGCCCTTTTTACCTAAAAAGTAGTACCCCCAATTATGAGCAGATTATCACCAAGAACAAGATTCCTTGGGATTTATATGACTGTGATGTGTTAGTGCTGATGTTGAATAATTAGTCACATCACTTTTTCATTGTTTTCACTGATTTTATATGGTGCAATTTGTTTTTGTATACTTGAAAATTGTTCTTTTTGTAAAACCACCATTCATTATATCCCTGTCCATCCCCTAATGGCCAACAATACTACATTATTGTTATACAGCATCATAGTTTGGGGTATAAAGAAAGAGAAGCCATAAAATCTAAGTCATATGTCAACAAATAAATAAACAGGGATTGAGGTACTGAACCTACCCCAAACAGTAAAATTATGCCCCTTTCTAGTAGAATTGGGGTACCCCCAGTAACATACAGATTGTTACACAGAGGGACATTTATTGACAACAATATGAATCCCAGGTGTTTGTAATATTGTTGAGCAAACACCAAAAGGTATTTGTGCTGTGTTTAGTGGGCTTTTATGTGGTGAATTGTTGTAAAACTCTCAAATTGAAAACAAAACAAAAACTGTTTTATCATATGTTATTAGTGTGAACCATCATTATTACACCCAAAATAAAGTTAAATGATGTGAAATTGTAGACAAGGGTATAAGGAAGTAATCCACAAAAAATCTAACAAATACTCAATAAATGGATGAGTAATAGAGATGTTAGTGAACATACTATGAAAAGCAGGATTATGCCCTTTTTACCTAAATAATAGTACCCCCAATTATGAGCAGATTATCATCAAGAACAAGATTCCTTGGGATTTATATGACTGTAATGTGTTAGTGCTGATGTTGAATAAACAGCAAGACCACTTTTACAGTGTTTTGATTCATTCTATTTGGCACAGTGTGTTTGTGTATACTCGAAAACTGTTATTTTTTGTAAACTTTTTATAATTATGTCAATTTCTGATATACTTATTATCAACATAATCAAGTCATTTTGACAGGACATTGTAGACAAATGCATAACAACAAAACATTCAAAAAATCAGAGAGATCTGTCAAGAAATAAGTGAGCTGTAACCATTTTATTGAACCTACCCAAAAAAGCTAAATTTTACCACAGCATACAGATTTTCAAATGTGCTATTATACTGTGGCAGTGAAGGGGTTAAGATCAGAAAGGAAATCAGCACATTCATTGGATTTGGAGCCGTCAGTAAAAGTTTTTTTTTTCAGTTGAATGAATAAAGGTTTTTCAGATAAATGAAGTTAGTGTTGTGTTTTAGGTTTCATAAGCTGGTGGCATCTTTTTCATTTGGGACTAAATGGTAGATGCACTGGCGTTTCAGAGCCCATGGTAGACTCATTAAATCTGAACTTACCCCAATATTGAGAAATACATCAGGGAAATGAGAGAGTCCTTGATGTGGATCCCCAACAGAGGAATGAAGCAAGAGTTTTACTCAAATTTTACATATAGATGCATTGGACTGACAACACAGTGGTATGCAGGATTTTCAGGTACAAAGTTCAGGTAGTAGTTAAGAATAAGGCCATGATTTGTCTGAGAGAGTTCCCCAGGCTCAGCCTACAGAATGTACACAGGGGTGGTTTGGTCTGACCTCTGCATGATATAAGCCCAAGGTGGTGGAAAGGGTCAAGCTCTTTGAAGTAAACAGTCTTAAGATGGCAGGAAGGGTCAAGTACTTTGAAGTAAACAGTTTTAAGATGGTGCAAAGGGTTAAGCACTTTGAAGTAAACAGTCTTAAGATGGCTGAAAGGGTTAAAAGCACTTGAAGTAAACAGTCTCAAGATGGCTGAAAGGGTTAAGCACAGACTTAAGATGGCGGAAGGGGTCAAGCACTTTGAAGTTAACAGTCTGAAGATGGCGGAAAGGGTTAAGCACTTTGTAGTAAATAGTCTTAAGATGGTGGAAAGTGTCAAGCACTTTGAAGTTGAACAGACTTAGGGTGGCGGAAAGGGTCAAGCACTTTGAAGTTGAACAGACTGGAGGTGGCGGAAAGGGTCAAGCACTTTGAAGTTGAACAGATTGAAGGTGGTGGAAAGTGTCAAGCACTTTGAAGTTGAACAGTTTTAAGATGGCAGAAAGGGTCAAGCGCTTTGAAGTTGAACAGTCTTAAGATGGCAGAAAGGGTCAAGCACTTTGAAGTTGAACAGTCTTAAGATGGCAGAAAGGGTCAAGCGCTTTGAAGTTGAACAGTCTTAAGGTGGCGGAAAGGGTCAAACACTTTGAAGTTGAACAGTCTTGTCATCCCCATTCAACCATAGTCTAATTTAGACTTGACCAAAGCTCTGTAGAGGTGAATATTTTGCAGTCAGTGCCCCTGTCTTATGAACTATGTATGGATACTCTTCAGGACATTTTGGCTTGAAGTCTTTAGATTTTGAATGCAACTGCACAAATTGAAGTTTAATTTGTGGGGAAAGTTCATTCCAATAAATTTAGCATTTTCGGATTCCAGACTGTCGGAATTTTGGAATTTTCTTATTAAATTTCTGGATCTGTAAAAAAAAGAAATGTCTGATGTTGTGAAAATGGATACACTGAGTTTTGGTTGATGAAGATTTTTAAGCCATTATTTTCAGCCCATTGCTGGACTTTCTACATGTGTACTTTACAGTTGGTCCCCAGCAAGAAATAGTCCAGTTGCGAAGAACACAAAATTGTAATAGTGATGATTCAGAACTTTTGCCAACAGAGTTGATTTTGTTACTGGTTTTGATGTTGAAAGATAGAGGAGACAGGATGCTACCTAATCTTATGACCTATCTTTTACTTATAGATGTCAGAGTGGAACAAAAACAAATTTAAAGAGCTATATCAGCTAGAAAGTTTTGGATGAACATGTGTGATCAGTGATGACTATTATTGAAGGCCAGATCATGTAGGTCTGAGAAAATAAAAAATGGCAGATTTCCTTGCAGTATCAGAGATTTTGGACAGAATGCCGAATATCTGTGTGATGTCATAGGCATGAAACAGAATGCTGTATTTCTGTGTTGTGTCATAATCTTGAGACAGAATGCCAGATTTCTGTGTCATAAGCCTGAGATAGAAAACCAATTTCTATACACAATACAGTGTCATAGGTCTGAGACAGAATGCCAGATTTCTGTATAATGTCATGGGCCTGAGACAGAATGCCAAATTTCCGTGTAATGTTGTAGGCCCGAGACACAATGCCAGATTTCTGTATAATGTCTTAGGCCTGAGACAGAATGCCAAATTTCTGTGTAATGTTGTAGGCCTGAGACAAAATGCCAAATTTCTATATAGTATTATTAGTATCGTAGTCTTAGACAGAATGCCAAATTTCTATGTGTGTGGTAGGCCTGAGACAGAATGCCAGATTTCAGAGTCATGGGCCTGAGAGTGAGACAGAATGCCATATTACTATGTAATGTGGCAGGCCTGAGACAGAATGCTGAATTTCTGTGTAATGTCATAGGCTTGAGACAGAATGCAAATTTCTATAATGTAGGCCTGAGACAGAATGTCGAATTTCCATGTAATGTTGTACTTGTAGGCCTGAGACAGAATGCCAAATTTCTATATGGTTTGATAGGCCTGAGACAGAATGCTGAATTTCTATGTAATGTGGCAGGCCTGAGAGAGAATGCCAAATTCTCTGTGTAATGTCGTAGGCCTGAGACAAAATGCCAGATTTCTGTGTTATGTGGTAGGCCTCAGACAGAATGCAGTTTTCTTTGTTATGTGATACTGATAGGCCTGAGAGTGAGACAGATTGCTAAATTTCTGTATATAATGTCATACGCCTGCACAGAATACTAAATGTCTATAAATTTAGATGTGGTGTTGTGGGCCTGAGACAGAATGCAGAATTTCTATATTGTCTTGTAGGCCTGAGACATAATGCAATTTCTATGTAGTGTTGTAGGCCTGAGACAGAAATCCGAATGTCTGTGTTGTGTCATATTAGGCCTGAGACAGAATGCCAAATCTCTGTCTAATGTCATATTAGGAGGCCTCAAACAGAATGCCATATTTCTGTGTCATGTCATATTGGGCCTCAGATAAAAATGTCAAATTTCTGTGTAATGTCATAGGCTGAGACAGAATGACAAATTCCTTTACATGTAGTGTTGTGGGCCTCAGACAGAATGCCAAATTCCTACGTAATGTTGTGGGCCTCAGACAGACTGCCAAATTCCTATGTAGTATTGTGGGCCTCAGACAGAATGCCAAATTCCTATGTAGTAGTGTGGGCCTCAGACGGAATGCCAATTCCTGTGTAGTGTTGTGGGCCTCAGACAGAATGCTAAATTCCTATGATGTAGTGTTGTGGGCCTCAGATGGAATGCCAAATTCCTACATAATGTTGTGGGCCTCCGATGGAATGCCAAATTCCTATGTAGTGCTGTGGGCCTCCGATGGAATGCCAAATTCCTATGTAGTGTTTTATGGGCCTCAGACAGAAAGCCAAGTTTCTGTGTAATGTTTGTAGGCCTGAGACAGAGTGCCACGTTTCTATGCAGTGTCGTGGCCCCTAGACAGAATGCCAAATGTCTGTGTAGTGTCATAGGCCTGAATCAGGAATCCAAATTTCTGTATAGTGTTGTAGGCCTAAGACAGGAATCCATATGTCTATGTAGAGTCATATTAGGCCTGAGACGGGATGCCAGATTTCTGTGTAACAACATAGGCCTGAGACAGAATGCCAGATTTCTGTGTAATTTCATACGCCTGAGTCTGAATGCCAAAATTTCCATCTAATGTCAAAGGTCTCAGTCTGAATGCTGAATTTCTATGTAGTGTCATAGGTCTGAGTCGGAAGGCTAAATTAATGTGTGTAGTGTCATGGGCTTGAGACAGAATGCTGTGTTCTGTGTAGTCACACACCTTAGGGAGACGGAATGCAAAATTTCCGTTTTGTTTAAGAGGCCTCCGATTTGAGTAATGTCATAAGGTCTCAGACAGAATGTCAGATTTGCATACAGTTTAGAGGCCTTAAAAATGGAATGCTGAGTTGACAGAATGCCAGATTTCCATGTAGTTTCGTAGCTTCAGATATAATGCCAAATTTGCATAGTATCAAATCTCAGACATAATGCCAAATTTGCATATAATGTTAAAAGTTTCAGCAAGAAATACAAATTTCTGTGCATTTTCGTAGGTCTGCTTCAAACAAAATGCTAAATTTGCATAACAATATATAACATGATACGTTCTGGACAGAATGCTGCATTTGCATACAGTATAACACTCATTGGATGAGTATAACACTCATAGTCATTGAATGCTGAGAGATTGCCAAATTTCTGTGTAGTGTTATAACTTATAGGCCTCAAACAGAATGCCAAAGTCCAGTGAAATGTCACAGGCCTCAACAGTACTAAATTTCCATATTGTGTAGTACATCACGGACAGAATGCCAAATTTCCATGAAGTGGCGTAGGCCTTTTCCAGATTAAGATTGATAAAGGTGGCAGTGACACTTTATGTATGAATAAGCTTTGTAGACTAAATGATCAGCTATGGGCATGGTATTGTCGGAAATGGCATTGCTCTCTGGTGGTGGTGTGCCCATCAGTTTCTATTTTTTTAGGCATATGAGGCATGAGTTCCTTTTTTATTCTGTGACTCAGCATAAACAGCTTGCTGATGCAGTTGGTTTGTAGTTGAAGGATTTTTTTTTTTCTTCAAGAATCTTTGCCAGATTCTGGAATTGAAAGGGCCCTCTGCCATACGGACGGAGGGAAAACTCTTTGGTCTAGATATGGTTGCATATTTTGACAACAATTAGGAGAGTTCCAGGATATAGTTAAACTCCGGAAAATGTTTCAGCTACAATGGATTTTTATCCAGGCCAGCTGAGGAGTTGATATGATATGTCTGATAGACATATTTTACAGCTTTTAGCGTACTACAGAGTTAATTTTTCTGATGTTTGATACTTACTTTTGCTGGCTTTCATTAGTTTCAATGTTATGAATGAGAATTATGAAGTACATATAGGTGTCCACCACTTTTGAGTTTTGAACTTCTTACCCCTCCAGCATCCAAGTTTTTCCTTATTTCCACCTGTGTGTCTTTTTATTGGTTATAATTGGAAGAAGTATTACAAAATCTACAGATCTTTGGGTTAAGAGAAGTCAGCACAGACGGAAACCTTGTGAATGTAATTTGAATTAAATTCCAGTCGTGGCTTCATGATGTGACAGTAACACTTTACTGGAGGCCAGAAGGGATAGGTGGACACTGTGTGTGACTTTGTGAGAGCTGTCTTCATCAGGTGAGCTTTAAATGTCAGTACTAGTTTTTAAGTTGAGAGAATTTGTTTTAGGTTTCGTGCAACCCCTTCAAGTTTTGAAGTTTGGGGTTTGAGAGAATTGTTTTAGGTTTCGTGCAACCCCTTCAAAGTTTTGAAGTTGGGGTTTGAGAGAATTTGTTTTAGGTTTCTTGCAACCCCTTCAAAGTTTTGAAGTTGGGTTTGAGAGGGGAATTTGTTTTAGGTTTCTTTTAACCCCTTCAAAGTTTGAAGTTGGGGTTTGAGAGAATTTGTTGTAGGTTTCTTTTAACCCCTTCAGGTTTTTCCTGTGTACAAAAGATGGTACAGCTGTTTTGGCCTGAGATACTTATTTTCCTGTACCACACACACACACACACACACACACACACACACACACACACACACACAGAGATTTATATTACACATGGGCAAAACGTACTGGCTAAACACCTGTGAGTGCATCAAGCTGTATGTGCAGCATTATTGAAAGTCAGTTGTAAGGAAAGAGTGTACCTAGTAATTTAAAGGTTATTGTAAGAGTGATGCTAATGTTTATATTGTCATCCATATGGTGCAGTACATATGCATACAACAAAACAAGGTGTAAAAGTAACATGGTTTTAATACATATACAGTTTTGAAACGGGTAAGTGAATTCCAGACAAACAATGTTCTCTTCAGTGCAAAATGAATGCTGGTTGAGGAGTATTGTTTTGTGCATTTTTATGTCTCATAAATGCAGACATGAAGAAGTCAGCGTTGACCTGCCCTTGAAATAGAAATAAAACATGGTCGATTGTGGCTGAGCAGGGAAAATAGAAGTGGGCTATTCACACTTCGTCATGCCAGTCCAACTTGACTCAAATCAGAGCACATAGTTTGATAGGGTCTCATGAACATAACTGTTGTATCTATCTTTCTTTTTTGTTAAAACTTGTTTCTGTATGCTTTATACCTTTGATATATCTTGAGGGTTTCATATTGTCTTTTTGGTATGTTTTTGAAAAATATTGATTTAGGATTGACAGTAAACCTTTCCTGCTAGCTTGCCTTGTTTGATAAGCAGTGAAAGATAGGCACCCTGTTTTTTGCTAACACCATTTCTGGAATAATACAAAAAAGATTTTATGTAAAGAATAATCAGGGGATGTGCGCTCTACTCTAGAGCACCGTGTGACTCTGTGAGCTGAACAGTGAAATGTGGTATTTCAAAACTCTTCGGTAGAGAGCAAGTATTCAGTCTATAAAATTTAGTAATGAATTTACGTGTTCAACGTGATGGATATTTTGGCAGTGATACTGACAGGCTTGCTGAAGCTACTGAAACAAAATAATTATTATTCAGTAGGGGATTATGGAATTTGACGCGTGGTGTTGGATTTCTTTGCTTTTGAACCTTAAAATCTGATACGATGTGTGGTATAGAAAGATTAAATTTAATGTCTGGTGTTGTGAAAGGAGAATCACAGCTCTAATGTGTGCATGGTAAACAATGTACAGCTGTCTTTTCTTGAACAGGTTCACACAATTCTGTTGTACAAGCGCCTGTAATTTTCTTTTTTTTTCTTCTTTCTTTTTATGTCAGAATACGGAGAGCTTTTGTGGATCTTTGGGTGTGAATTTTGATAGACAAGAAGTACACTTTTTATTTCCGACAACCAGGGAACGGAGGGATGGGATGAGGTGGGCAGACCGACAAGTTAACACTGGAATGTTTCGTTGTCTTTGTACAGATTCAGATATTTAAATCACGTGTCACTATTTTCCAGCTGTTAAATAATCTGATGAATTTGTTCGAAGAGGAAAAAGGGTTATTTTGAAAATATAAAATGTTCATCTATTACAAAACAAAAAGATTGTATATTGTTTATATGAAATCACATGATGTACAGGAAAAAAGGATGGTTGTAACTGTGAGCAATGCATGTTGACTTCAGAACAAGATGTGTATAGATGTTTTTGAAGTAGTTTTTCACAATCACATGCATGTGTATTAAGGGAGGGAATTTAGGAGAAAAAGCAAGCCATATTTACAAGTCCTTGTCAGCTCTTCTCCAGACCCTGGGAACAGTCTTTTTTTCAGCTGGCTATAGTCGGGGGGGGCTGTGATTGGTTGATGAACATGGCTTTTCAGTGTTACAAAGAGCAGTAGTAGTATGTCAGAAGTGTGAATAAATGAAAACGACCATTTCTATTCAGAGTTGCTTTGTTGTGCAGGCAAGCTGCATGCTGTTACTTGGTTCTGTTTAGTTCGGCAAACTTTTGTTTGTTGTATATGTTGGTGTGAACCCCTTTTTTTGTTGTTTCCTTTGTTGTGGCAGACGGCGGAGATACAAGGTGGCAAATGGTTCGAGTCCCCGTGAGCCAACGACCCATAACTTGCACTGCTAAGTCCACCCTGCACTGCCACCTGTTAGTTTGAGTTCTTGTGTTTGTTTTGTTTTCTTCCCCCTCCCCTCATCCTTGAACTGTCTGTGTTTTTAGTCTCATTTTGATTCTTCCTTTGATTTGGTCTTCAGTTTGACCTTACAGTGGACTGTTCTTATGCAATTTGTTGACAATTTATGTCAACAAAAGTTGAAAAATTTTGCTGTCGTAAAGTGTGAAAAGACAAAATGATAAAAACAGCATGCATTTATGACATAAATTGACAGCCTAATTTTGGAGTGGCAGATCATGATCTGTTTCAAGTCTGAAAAGAGCAAAATGATAAAATGGCAAGTGATTCTCATGGAAATTTGCTGCCAAATGACTTTGAAGTGGTCAGTCTGATTATAGAGATATCTATTCATAGGTGGGGGTGGATCATTCCATATAATTGCTAAATTTATCAGAATTTGTGAGAACATCTTTATGACTTTTTGGTCTCCAAGGCTACTTGAAAATGTTAACTATGCGCTGCATAGTTATGCGGGGTTTTATTTGTCTTCATTTGTGACAAGCTCCTAGCAAACATTATCAGTCTCCAAAATCCGCCTGAAGTCAGAGTGTGGCTGACCCTGCCGGGGTGTGGTGGTTAATAAAAAAACGATCACACACGTAATGTTCTCATCCCCAAACTGATACATTTGTACCATAGTGTTCCAAGTGTTTCGGCTTTCGGATGATCCCTGGAGTCTTTTAGCCAGGGTATGAGAACAACAAAACTTGCCAGTTTTCTCTTCATACTTACCCGTCCAAACAAGTGCCTTCCCACATGGGTATAGAACAGTGCCATTGATCGGGATTCCAATATTTAAAAAAAGAAGAGAAAATTGAAAATGGGAGAATGGGGAGCTAACTGCCTAATTACACCAATTATTGCATGAGTGATCTCTTAGTGCGCTGACAACATAGCACCTTAATTCACCGAGTTTAGTTTTTTCTCCTTTTCGGGTTGGTGAGGGAACAGGCCTCTCGCTATCTCGTCTTGAAGTTTTGGTTTGGATTGCATTTATGATTATCAGAACCATCTGTTTGATTTGGTCATTGCGTTTAAGAAGGAGTCAGAATGTGTTGTCTTTGTCTGCTGCACAGGTAAATGGTAGTCAGCTACCTCGCATTGCTTCATCATTATAGTCGTTGTCACCCAGAGAGTGCCCGGGCATCTGTGCCAAGATGATATGAAGTGCAGCTTCTCCTGTTCTCTCGCTGAATTTGTTCAGAGTGTCAGAAAGCTTGCTCCCTCACTAGATAAACTTGAGACATGCTTGGCTTGTACTGGTCGTGCTCCATTTGTCCCCGGTGGCTGGTGCAAGGGCTGGCCTGGTTTACAGCAGTTGGCCCTCGGTATTGGGTTTTGACTCGCGTTCAAATCAATTCCAACTGGTCCACAGTTTGGGCAAGAGTATATGTCTGACTGCTCCCTTCCAAACTATTTTAATTCCCAGGATTAGACTTTCGAAGTATCGTCAGGCCGCTTCCCCCCCCCCCCCCCCCCCAAAGCACATTCTGCACCAGTTTGTTGTGGTGGCGTGCCTTTACATATGGTGATTTGTTTTTTTTCAAAATGCTTCTCGGACTGGTGTTTGGAGGCGCCGCTTGGATTTTTGCTGCTATTTCTTATATGCTGTTTCCACCTTGAATCAGGTTCTTTATGCATCCTGATTCAGGTATTTAATGGTACCCCATGATTTCAGGTATTTAGATGGCGTCCCTTGATTCAGGTATTTAACCTTTCACCGCCAGACGGTCTGTTTTGCATGGAGTCCCCATTGCCAGCCATTTTCAGAAAATCTCTTATTTCATACCAACATGTGTGAAACGCGGATAATCTGGAACTACAACAACCCAATTCTCAGGCGTTTTTTTGGGACATGGAGGAACTATAACTGACTTTTGTTAAAGTCATAGAATTTCTTACTTTGTTAAATCTCATAGAATGTTAGTAATGTTTAGACAGCAACAATTTGTTTATTTGTTCTTGTAATTTCAGTGCAAAAAAAATGCAAAATTAAAAAAATTGAATGCTATCTTTAGTCACAATATAAAAAAGAAGAAAGCATGCCATTAGACTCTGAACAAAGAAGGAAAAATACTCAATCACAAAATAAAGACCAGACAGTATGTAATCTCCAACAGAAAAAAAAAAAAAAAAAACACAGCTATAAATCACATACCCCAACAGCAGAAGAAGAGCTAGAAGTAGTCCACAGGTTGAAAATCATCCTTGTTCACCAGCACTCCTGAAACAACATTCAGAGGAATAATTAGCGGTATGATTAATGAGAGTGATGCAGGCAGAAACGAAACCACACACACACACACAGACAACACCACACCCACACACACACAACACACACACACACACACA
Organism: Conus betulinus; assembly: GCA_016801955.1. Lineage (NCBI taxonomy): Eukaryota > Metazoa > Mollusca > Gastropoda > Neogastropoda > Conidae > Conus > Conus betulinus. The sequence continues at coordinate 23,690 of JADBJO010014715.1, forward strand.
CACACACAGAATGCTTACACACCACTGGCACACACATGAAATGAAAGAAAAAGAGAACTGGAACACACACCACGCACGCTCGCACGCACGCACCACACATACACACACACACACACACACAACACACACACACACACACATTTATGCCCCACTTGTACACACGTGAAAGAAAGAAAAAGGGTCCACACACACACACACACACACACACACGTGCACACATCTCTTTCACTTCACTGTTGAAAGCAATATTTTTTTTTAATGAAAACAAAGTCATTCACTTGCCTGTTGGTCTGTAGAACCTGGGGAGCAATGCTGCTAGGGTGTACGAGTCCAGCTGGTCACTCAAACTCATCTCAACAGCACACCTCTGACAGTCAGCCATGCCCCTTTGACCTCGTTTCATGGCAAGCCAGCTGGGCTTGCAGCTCAGTATCTCGTAGCTGTTGGTTGCCCCGTATATGATGTCTCTCTGACTTGCGTGCACTTTCAATTCAGTCACAGCAAGTTGACCCAGAGCCAGCAACAGTAGGCTTGTTCACGGGCCTGTGTGTGTGAGACATACGAGACTGCCTGCCCAGCCGTTCCCTTGGCACGCGTCCAACAGTCAGCCTCTGTGGTAATTCGTAATGCAGTCAAGCTCTTCCTTTCACATAATGTTTCCTGTCACAGTCTGGGTGCGCTTTGATCTGAAATCAGGATCAACTGACCGTCCTATGTTCAATATTTCTAGCATGTAATCTGTGGTGAATGTATGACCAAGCTGTAGTACTTTTGAAGTGCTTGTTTGAACGTCATAGTGAGTGGAAAAACAAATCGTTATAAATCAAAGAAAAACACTTTACTGAACAGTGCTTCTGACAAAGCAGATATCTGTGAGCACAGGTCAGGGAATCACCAGCTGTGACATTTCTTTCTGGCTTTTCTGTCTCATCAGATGGAGAGCGAGAGTATCGGGAGTTTATGTAATCCTAGTTGGTCGCATTTTCGGCGACATCAGCGTGAGCGATATGGTCGCAGAAGCCTTATGTTACAGAAATAGGAGGTTGGCAGGTGGTAAGGTTAATGGCACCCTTGATTCAGGTATTCAATGGCACCCCTTGATATCAGTCGTGTTCAGTAGCGCCCCTTGATTCAGTATTTAATGCAGTCCCTTGATTCAGGTGTTCAATAGCGCCCCTTGATGTTCAGGTATTTAATGGGCACCCCTTGATTCAGGTATTCAATGGCACCCTTGATTTCAGGTGTTCAGTCAGGCCCCTTGAATTCAGTGGTAATTAATGGCACCCCTTGAAGCAGGCTATTTACTGGCACCCCCTGATTCAGAGGTTTGATGGCACCCCTGGATTCAGGTATTTAATGGCAATCTCCTGCTTCAAGTATTTAACGGCATCCCTGGATTCAGTATTAATGGGCATCTCCTGATTCAGGTATTAATGGCATCTCCTGATTCAGGTATTTAATGGCATCCTGATTCAGGCGTATTTAATGGCACACCTTCATTCAGGTATTTAAGGGCAACCCCCTTTGATTTCAGGTATTAATGGCATTCCTGATTCAGGTATTTAATGGCACCCCTTGATTCAAGTACTTATGGCATTCCTTGATTCAGGTATTAATGGCATTTCTTGATTCAGGTATTTAAGGACACCCCTTTGATTTAGGTTACTTAAGGCATCCCAGTAATTTCAGTATTAATGGCATCCCTGGATTCAGGTATTTAATGGCATCCCTCTGGATTCAGGTATTTATGGCATTCCTTGATTCAGGTATTTAATGGCTTCCTCATGATTCAGATTCAGAATTAAAGGCATCCCTGGATTCAGGTATTTAATGGCATCCCTGGATTCAAATGTTCATTAGCACATGTGTTAATGATTTATTGTCATTCTTTGTTTGTTTGTTTGTTGTTGTTTTTTTTTAAGAGTGGGCCTTCTCTGTTTCAAATCCCTCCTTGTGCTAGGTGGATTTGTTTCCAGAGTCTTTTCGTCTTTTATTGCTCTGGTCTTCTCCTTTTCCTGTTCCTTAAGCTTGTTTCATTTTCTTATTATTGGCTTTATGTTGTTATGCAGAGTTTGAAAGAGAATGGCGACAATACTTTGGCGTCTGAACTTAAGCTGTGACCTTTAGGGCTGTTTAGCCATATGGTGCCAAGTCAGAGTTTCGGTCAGCCGTGTGGTCTTGGAGGACTTAAATTAATTTTCATGTGAGCTGAGCCCCACTATCCTTTTGATATTCATGCATTAGTTTTGGACAGGGTAGTATGAAGAAAAAGAATTTTACCCCCAAAAGTAGTTGTCTGACATACTTACCAGTCCAAACACGGTGACAAAAATCCCTCCCCCCTCCCTGCCTCGCGGAAAAAGAAGTAAAAAAAAAAAGAAACTCTGTCGACCATGATGCTAAGCGTTGTCAGCTGACCAGTATTTATGTAGACTTACCTCCAGCCCTCCATTTTATTTTTGATGGGAACCCTGATGGCATGGCGGTGTTTCCATGCCATGTGGGGATTAAGGCATTCGTTTGACAGGTAAGTACGTCATAAGCTACTTTTGGTCGTACAATACTTCTGGTGAAAGAAACAAACCGTCTAAGTTGGAGTTAAATAATAAATTTTGTAGGTATGAAAGTTATAATATGACTCGTCGGAGTCATATCGAAATTCAAACAGTAAACAGTCTGTTCTTTTGTTTAAAGTGTGAAGTTGTTATGTCTGGAAGTGGGAGTAACATGTGGACTTAATTGTGCAAAGTTGAATTTATGAAAACAAACTTTGGAGTTCAACTTTTGCCTGAACTAGAGGGCAGTAATCTTTGAAGCAACATAGCACACTGAATTTCAGTCAGCTTTTACAGCTGTTCATGTCCCCAATATCACCAAAAACTCTACTTACTATTTTATAAACAAACCCATGCAGATCAGGAAAGAGAATTTGTTTCCACAGACCTGTTGACACTAAATGTTGTTGCTGACAGTAAAGTGGCTTTAAATATTCAGTGTATATTTTTTTTTTTCAACTGACTTTGTGTGCAGGTTGCAGGGATTTTTTTTGTCCAAAGGATTATACTGTTTTTAACACATCATCTGTATTACCCCTCAACCTCAATGTCCATGTGTCGTCCCACCCTTATTGTAATTTTGCTTCCTGGGTGGAGATTTCATGACCGCTACTTAAAACACCTTATTTGCAACTTACATTTCATTTACTGTTTTGTCAGAATTTAAGGTTGGAACACTTTTTTTTTTAAGCATATTGAGAGATTAATGCTTACAGATCATGTGTGTGTGTGCTTATTTTCAAGGATGTAAATAAGGTGATAGCATTAGTATTGGTTAAAACCCCGAGCCCTGTTCAAGACACATGGTTGGCTTCTATGTGGCAAAATACACAGTACATAAGTTACAACCATCGACGGAATGGAAAACTTGCATCTGACAAGAGAACGAACAGAAGTATGTGAAACAACAAGGGATTACCTTTGCTAAGTGACAACGATTTGAAGAAGTGGCCACTACCTCACAATCTCGCCTTTTTTCCTCTCTATAGGGGTATGATGGAAAGGTAAGCTTAGGTTGGTTGGATAAGGGAGGGGGAAGGGGGAATGAAAGGTACCATAGTTCAATCATCGCTCCCCCATTTTGTTGTATCCCTAATGCAGCTGTTCCTACAAAGAATTAGTGCCTTGTTATGTTGGCATTACCCAGTTTGTTTTCAAGTTATTCAATTAAAAAAAAAGGTCACCAGGACATTTTTTTTGTTCTTCATCATTAAAGAAGTGACCGACAGCCACTGCAATACTTCTCGCCATGCCCTGTCTACAGATCAGTTAGTCAACTAGCCCGGGAACACATTTTTTTCTCCACGCCCTCACTCCAATCGGATGTCCTTGCAACGTCTTTTTCATCACGGGTCCGGGCCCAACAAAAGTCCCTTTCAACAGTCTTTTCTTCAGCTATACGCTGGTGCACAAGATTCCCTGGCAACAGTCCTTTCCTTTTCAGCGTCCTGGTCACACAGATTGTTCCTGGCACACGTCTTTTCTTCAGCTAACCTGTCACAAGATGGCCCTGGCAACAGGTCTTTTCTTTATCTGTCCTGTCACACAAGGTGCGCCCTGACAACAGTCCCTTTTTCTTCAGCTGTCCGGTCACACAAGATGTCCCTGGCAACAGTCTTTTTCTTCAGCTGTCCTGTCACACAAGTGGTCCCTGACAACAGTCTATTTTCTTCAGCTGTCCTGTCCACACAGATTTCCTGCAACAGTCTTTTCTTCCCTTCACTAACCTGATCCAAGAGTGTCCCTGGCAACAGTCCTTTTCTTAGCTGTCCTGTCACACAAGGTGTCCTGACAACAGTCCTTTCTTCAGCTGTCCTGTCACACAAGATGTTCCTGGCAACAGTCTTTTTCTTCAGCTCACCTGTCACAAAATGGTCCTGGCAAACAGGTCTTGCCTCTTCACTGTCCTGTCAACAATATGTCCCCTGGCAGACAGTCACTTTTCCCATCTTCAGCGCGTCCTGTCACAAGGATGTCCTGGCACAACAGTCTTGTTTGTTCAGCTGACCTGTCACGGGTGTCCCTGGCAGCAAGTCCTTTTTTTTTTCGCTGACCTTCACAAGATAGTCCCTGTCCAATAGTCTTCTTCAGCTAGCCTGTCACAATTATCCCTAGGCTAACAGTTTTTCTCTCAGCGTTCCTTCACAAAGATGTCCCTTGGCACAGCTGAGAATTTTTTTAATTCAGCTGACCTGTCACAGATGTTCCCTGGCAACAGTCTTTCTTCAGACTGTCCCTGTCCAAGATGTCCCCGGCAACTGATTCTTTTTTTTTCAAACAGAGAGCTGACCTGTCACAAAATGTCCTGGCCAATAGGACTTCTTCAGCTAGCCTTTCCCAATATGTCCCTGCAACAGTCTTTTCTTCAGCTGTCCTGTCACAAGCAAGAGTCCCTGGCAGCAGCCCTTGTTTTTCAGCTACGCTGTCACAATGATGTCCCTGTGCACAGTTCCTTTTTTCCTTCAATGCTGTCCCCTGTCACACATATATCACCCTGCAGCAGTCTTTTCTTGGAGTGTCCCTGTCACACAACTGTTCCCTGCACAGCATTTTTTTTTTCAGTTAACCTGTCACAAGATGTCCTGGCAATGTCTTTTCTTTCGTCACTGTCCTGTTAACAAGATGTCCCCCTGACACCCATTCTTTTCTTCATCTGTCTGGGGGGGGGGGTTTTTTTTTTCTTTCACACAATTCCCTTCTCTGCTGTCCATGTCCTCTTCCTCTGACCCTAATGCATCCAGTTTCCTCTTGTCAAAGACTTGCTCCAAGTTTTTTCTTTTTGTTTTGTTTCAGCAGTCATATGATCCTGCACTTCCTGACTGATGTTTTTAACATTTTTTTGTGTAAACACTGTAGACATGCTTCTGCAGTTGAAGAAATGTGCATCAGCAGTATCTCTGTCGCATCTCCGTGTGTGTGTATGTCTTCACCGCTTGGATTGTCAGCACTTCTTGTTACTCTTGGATCCATTAATTTTTGCACCTCATCAAACAGTTGTGGCCATTTGATTGATGTCTGACATACAAGCGGAAGTGTTCAGTTTGGGTAACCTACTTCAGCGACTGGGTGCTTGGGGGATGCTGATTGATTTAATTGGTCAGAAATGATACGGGATAACAGTGATTTGTTTTGGTACTGTACAGTCTTGATACAGTCCTTGTGATCGAATGGGCTGCAAATGATGTGTGATAGTTGTGTTTTCTTCTCTATTTTTGCTGTATGCTTGTCTTACTTCCTGTTACCAGATTTTTTTGATTGACTGAAGAACGAATGTTTCTCCATTAGATTACCAGGGTTAGGTTCCAATTGGTGAGAAGGATTTTTTTTTTTCTCACATGTATTTGATAGGAATAGCAGATCATATGTCCAAGAGCTACGGTGGAGTTGTTAGAAATCGGCCAAAACATTAGGTGTAGCGTCATTCTCCGACAGTTTGTTGTCCCTGTAGCACCAGATGCACCAGGCGTCGTGCCAGCTGTTTGGAACTGGGTTTAGTTGCTGCCGTTCTACATGACTGTGCATTACTTTCATTGTTGCCCCATTCAGTTTCCCTTGGTCCACAGCCACATCCAGACAGTCATCAGCACTGGTTGTTTCATAGGAGCCAACCATTGTCAGGGCGGCGTGACGGAGGTGGCCTACCTGAGGAGACACTGCATGACTGCTGAGTCACTTCGGTGGTGTTTCAGTGGTGAGGCGCACATGTGGAGGTGAAATCAAAACTGAGGGCCCCATCAGAGCTGGACATGAGGGCTCCACAATTTGAAGCTTTTTTTTTTGTTGTAATGATGAAGATGGGGATGATAAGATGACCCATGGAGTTCCTTACTGGTTGAGACTATACGACAGGACAGGACGGCTGAGACTATACGACAGGACAGGACCGCTGATACTATACGACAGGACGGACCGTTGAGACTATATTACTGACAGGGACAGGACCGCTGAGACTATACGATTGGGACAGGACCGCTTGAGAACTATACGACAGGACAGGACGGCTGAGACTATACGATTTGACAGGACGGCTGAGACTATACGACATGACAGGACCGCTGAGACTATACACAGGACAGGACGACTGAGACTATACGACAGGACAGGACCGCTGAGACTATACGACAGGACAGGGCCGCTGAGACTATACGGAACAGGACGGGACTGCTGAGACTATACGACAGACAGGGCTGCTGAGACTATACGGACAGCACAGGAATGGCTGAGAACTATACGACAGGGACAGGACTGCCTGAGACTTTACGACCAGGACAGGACCGCTGAGGACTATTACGACAGACAGGGACCGCACTGTATGTCCCCTGTTTTGAACACGTGTCACTCAGTGGCCCGAAAGATGATGCAGTATCATTGGTTGGGAAATTGTAACACCACTGTCTGTGACAGATCTATGATGTACTGAAATTTTGAATGTGTAATTTCCAGTTTTCATATTGAAACTATAGTACACTCAGCTGTTGAAAGGAGCTGGCTTAGGCTGAATAATCCTATGGTTGTGATCGGATTTCAAACACATGACCTAGTCTACCAGTCATGGCGCTTATCACTGCAGCATGGTGGGCGATGTTTGTGGTCGTCTCGCTTGTTTATGATGCTTTGGGCTTCTTGATGGGGGTTGTTGCCTTCCAAAGGTTCCCCACTAGATGCTAGGTTATCTGCATATTGTCATTGCCAAGTGGGGGTGGACAGGGTTTTTCTTTTTCTCTGGTATTAACATTTGAAAAGAAAAAATCTTGTTCAACAAACAGATGATTGTTGGATATTTTGAATGACTTGCTGAGAAAGAGTCTGATTTATGTTGTTTTTGACTTGCATAAGGATCAGGCATAAAACATAGGCAAGTAAAGCTTTGGAGTTCATGACTTTCATCTGGAGAGTGTCGGCATTGAGATGAAATTTCTGTGGGGCTGATCAGCTTGGACTTTTGGAGCATGGTTGTCCACAACCATGATTCTCCAGGAGAGCAAGCAACAGAAACACACAAAACAAGATACTATGTAATGCAGTACACAAAGGACTTAGTGACAGTTTACTCTACACTTGTTTCATGTGTTTATGTGTACTTTGAGTTGCTTTCATTAACTGCACAGGCTTGTTTCAGTTTCAAGTGGTGAACCAGTTTGATGCTATGAAAGATAAATGAACTGATACCTGTGTAATTGAAGAGAATCAGCTGACAGTTGTTACACCTTCCCAATAGTGGGAAAAAGATGGGCCATATTTTGTTATCCGAACTGATCTCTCCTAAGTAGATTAACCTACATATGATACATGTAAGACATGGGTTGCCGTGATGGTTGTCCTTATTTCCGTAAATGAATTTATGCCACATGTTGTGGAGAGCTAATCACATGGTTGATAAGACTGAAGTTAGTACTAATCGCTGCCTTACAGAATTTTCAACAAACTGCAAGGAGCATGCTGAGTTGATTGCTGGTTCTTGTGGTCTTGATATGTTTGATTAGGAAGTCACACTTCTGATAAATTTATTGGCGGGATTTTTGTTTCTAATGCATATCAAACTTGTTTTGATGAGTGTCTGGCTAAAGATGGATGCATAGCGCTTCGAAGATGGATTTCATCCGTTTCAAAGCTAGATTTGGCATGGAAAGAAATTAATGAAAAAAAAACATGAATGCATAGCGCTTTCAAAGATGGAATTCATCGTGTTCCAAGCTAGATTGGCATGGAAAAAAATAATGAGAGCAGGTTGATGATCAGAATTGAACTGATGATGATGGTCTTTTGGTTCTGGATCTTTGCTTCTTGAGAGTCGATACGATCTGATCCTTGGTTAATGGGTCGAGTGAATTGTAGATTGCATTTGCATTTTTATTTTTTTTTTTGTAGGTGTCAGAAATATTTATTCCAGCCATTTGCAAGGAATATTTTCCTGATTTCCTGAAATATCTTGAGGTGTTCTGACAGCACTGTTTGTAAAAAATCGTTTGGAACATTTTGTGCAACAGGGTTTTGTGGTTTGTTCATGTTTTAGAGAAACAGCAAATAATCAAACATGGTGCTGTATCAGGGCAAGGAAATTTATGAGGAAAGCTGCAACTTTGTATGTTATCTGCTTCTTTTGGATGAGCTGTGATGTTTAGTAGATGAGTGCTTGCCCATCATTTTGAACCTGTAGATTTATTTTGAGGAGAAGAAAGAGGGGCCTTTTTCATGAAGGCTGAAATCAAATGAATTGATATTTTAAACTGACCAATGCATAGTATTTATGGTCACTGACTAGCATTATGTGCTTATTTTTGTGCGTGGACACGATGTTCATTTGTACTGACGTAAAGACCCCAGTCAGAGGAGGGTGATGAATAGGATGACCAGAGTAAAATGTATGCATATTGATGTATGTATTAAATTTATTTTTCATCTTTTGATAGAACAACAACTGAGTTTATCCACCTGGACTGATAATGTTGAAATGGGATATATGGCTTTTGAGCATGGAAATCAAAGTTTGAACACTTGGTTAAGACAGACAGAACTGTATTTGTGTAAAGAAAGATTGTATTTTCATGGGTCCATTTTCATGCTTGCCAAATCAGAAATTGAATTCATAGGGCTTTGCCTTTAGAAAGTTTTAAGAGAGAGAAGAATCCATTCAAGAAACAGCGGTAATGCATGGAGGGGACCTGCAAGATTTTCGTAAGTCATTTGGACAACCACAGGGTATAAAAAGTACTACCAGTGTGCGCGCTAAGATCGACTGACAGTTGACTGTGACGTGATAAACAAACAGAAGATCTTACATCATCTATGTTGGGAGAAGCGGCTACGTGCTTAAGTAGGATGGGAGAGGGGAATAAATTATATCAAGAAACAGAAAAACTCTTGTATTCTATGAGTGTAGTATCAATATAATAGCTCTTATTTATGGGAATATGCATTTTTCTATGGAGGAGGAAGTGGGTGATGAATCTGGAAATGAAACCACTTGTGTTGCATTTGTCCTTGACACTGGCACACACAGTAAGAGAGAATTGAGTGTTTTGTCCACCAGTAAGTGAGTATGCTGAAAGGCAAAAATGTATTAATCACATGGATGCTGCTGTCTATTTTTAAGTCATGCACTTGTCAATATTGTTACCATTGCTGATGTGTCATATTGTACTAAAACCATTCACTTATATTTTATGGTGTTTTGTACATATCTTCATTTAAAAGAAAAGAACTTTTGCAAGGCTTTAAAGAAAAAAAAATCATTTGCTTTTTGAAATGAACAGATTTTGTAACCATTCAAATGGTGTCTAAATGTGGTGGTGTGTTTTAGAAGAAGGATAGTGGAGGCTCTTACAGAGTAAATTGTTTCCCTGTCGTCTAGAAAAATTTTTGCTTGTAATTTTCTCTTTTCTGTCACTTTCTTTGATCCTGCTTTTTTTTTTATCTACTTTTATTTTTATTTTTTGCTCTAGCTTAACTATCATTCATCGTCTTTCTGTCGTCTTGGTCGATTCATCTGTCGGCCATCTTGACACTTTTTTTTCTCATGGAGAAATGATTTTTTTTCCCCCGATCTGCTGACTGGGGTAGAAAAAATGCACACACTTTTCAGAGTGGACACTAGCTGTCAGTTCTGCAGTGTCTGTTTGTCCATTCAGCATTTGCTTTTTTAAAAAAATTATTTATTTAACTATTTTTTTGATTGTTGCATTCAAAAGTTAATGAATTTTGGAAAAATTAAGGAGAATGCAAGGCGCCCGTGGCACAGCCTATTTTTTACAGCTGCAAAGATATGAATAGATTAGTTTACTATCTGTGAATTTTACGTAAAAACGTACATAGTTTTGACCCTTTTTCTCCAGACAGGCTTTCTTTTTTACAAAGCAGTGACAGACCTGAAAAGGCCCAGTGTAGTCGGGTTGAAGTATAACAATACAGGAAAAACATACACGTTATGGGAAAACTCCATGAATACAGAGTAGTTAAGAACCTGACCAGAAAAATGAATCATTTACTTGCTTACTTTCCGACATGAAGAATTTTTTTTTTTTTCTTTTCCTGTATGTGGTGTTTTTAAATGTTTGATCAGTTTGGGATGCGGTGGCCAGACTGTAATGTTTCTTTCAGTTGTCTTTCAGAGTGTGATTCAAGCCGGTCAGTGTACCACAACAGTGCAATCGATTGCTTTTCTTGTTTTGTTGGTGGAATCTTCACAGGTGGTCCACTGCAACCTGTTTTTCCGTGAATGCTCAGTTACAGCAGTATTGATTAGCCTTGAGTGTGCGATGTGTGAGGACTTAAAAAGTTTGTAATTGATGGCGTTGTCTGACTTGAATGCATTGTTGTATCTAATTTTAATTTGGCCAACAGTGCCAAAGCAAATTACAGGGCAGATTAGTTAGACCAAAAATAAAATATTTCATTTGCGTTGGTTTTTCCATAAAAGAGAGAAGTGTTGTTTACAGTGGGAAATAGGAAAGAATGGGTGTTTGCATACACAGGTCTGTACTCAAGTCAAGGATTTTTGAATTCACATTTAATTGGTTTGTTGTTTTAAACATAAGAGAAAATTTGAAATTCAGAGACTGATATGCTGGAAATGAAGGATCAGAATCTCTTCAGTAGAAAGTAGAGTTGGAATGTTGCTTCAGGTGCAACACTTCTGATGTACTGTTTATAAAGGAATTACTTCATCCACCTATATCTTCAGGATCCGCCCAAACCTTGTTGTTATTGTGTTCAAGTGGTGATAAAGTTTTGTTTTACGAAGAATCCATGTGATTGAGATGTGGTCTCTCTTATATACACACACTCACCCCCCTCCCCTCACACACGCATATACGAGCTGCGGAAACCAGTCGTCCCCCCCTGCTCCCTAAGTACAGAAAAGGTGTGGGTGATAGCATATGAACCTTGATAGTTCTTTGCTATGATTTCTCCTGGTATGAGAAAAAGGGTGGGTTTGATTCCTGTGTGCTGGAAAACACAGAGTAAACAGCGTTGATGTGCAGTTCTGAGGGAAGTGTCCCAGGTATTAGGATCATCCAATAGATACACTGATCCAGTATCAAGAAAAAACAAGTTCCTGACTCTAATCGTGGCGTAAAACTCTGTCACTTCGAGCACAATGGCCAGCGTCAGTGTTGGAGAACAGCGTGCCTTCAAAAAGTATATTAAACTGACAGCCGTTTAATGCTATGGTCTGACATGGTAAGTATACTTAGCCAAACAGGGAGTATAATACAAACTCCCCATTTAAAACTGAATATTAGAAAGCTACTGCTGTTCTGTGCTAGATTCAAACACTGTGCAGGAAGTAGGAGGCAAGCAGCACTTTGTCGTACAACAGTATTGTGATAGCTTTTGTTTTTTTCGAGGAGGGAAAAAATCATGTTGAAGCTTAACACTGACCAGGCAGTCCAGCTAACATTACAGGTGAAGCACACATCTGGAAAGTGATGAAAATCTTAAAACAGTGATAGGAGAATTAGGTTGATATGAGAAAGAATTCCTTATGATGTCATAATAGCCATGGATCCATATACATCAGGATAACATGAGACATACAATTGTGTGCCTACTACTTAGCAGAAATATGTGCAAATGGAAGTTTCGGATTTTAAATGTAATTAATTGCAAACCACCAAGAAAACGTAGACAAACGAATCACAAGACAAACGTGACACGTTTCGACCTCTTAGGTCTTCTTCAGGCAAGATACAAAACATTCAGGACGACAAAAATGAACGAACTATCACTTACCTTCATTTGCTTCAGCGCAAGATGGGCGTTGAATGAAAACGAGGCTTCAAGAAGGCAAGATGGGCATTGAATGAAAACAAGGCTGTCAAGAAGCTTCTGACAGTCTCGTTTTCATTCAACATCGATCTTGCACTGAAGTGGAATGAAGATAAATGATTGCTTGTTCATTTTCGTTGTTCTGAGTGTTTTGCATTTTGCCTGAAGAAGACTTAAGAGGTCAAAATGCATCGTGTTTTATGTGTGATTTGTTCTACGTTTTCTTGGTGGTTCGCTATTAATTATGTTTTAAAATTTGTTTAGATTTCCGCCTACAGTCGCTTCACTTTGCAACTGGAAGTTTTCAGAGTTTTTGAAAAAAAAAGAAGAGCTGTAAGAGAGGACTGTAACTATTGAGGAAACTTGGATTTGCAATTATGAACCAGAATTGAAGTGACAGTCAACTGAGTGGCACACTCAAGTGTCAACGACCACAGACATGATTCAGTCAAAGATGGGGGGATTTTATTTGAAGATTGTTTGTTTTGCTTTTTTCTTATGATGGTATGAGACACACTGTTTAGCAAGGAATATCACAGAAATCTTCTTTGGGAAATCTTGTGACCAGCATAACCAAAGAAGCGTTCACTTACTGGAAGACCCTCCATTTATCATTTGTGATAACATTGCATGCTACAAAACCAATGGGTGATTACATCATACAGATGGGAATGTCTTGCCACACGGAACATGTTCCCCTGATACAAGTTTCCCCTTTTCAGCCGATATGTGGACCAGTTTGATTCAATGGATTACAAAACAACAAGAATTTGAATTCTGAATTTTCCCTTGCCCTGAACTAATGGAAACACTCTGTGTCGTCAGACTGGACGACTTGGAAGATGTAGAAGTGAAGGTGGCCCGACAAGTTATACTGACAACTCGGGTTGCCTTGTCACTGGCATTCTAGGTCTTGCATGTAGATGGCTATTGGTCTGCGGTCAGCATAGCTGTTGTATTGAAAGAATGTAGACAGGTATGCATTGAGGGAATGGAGACAGGTATGTGACATTTCTTAAATACTGTTATGTCAGTTAATTCAGGTCTGTTTATTGCATGATCAGCATTTTACAAACATCCTATAGAGTAAAGCAAATCATCATGATAAAGGTTTTTAAGTTCTTTTTTGTTGGATTAATCAAGTAACATCTTGCGATCCTGGTATACCAGACACAGATCAGTCACCAAATACTGGCACGTCTGCGATGCTTGTTGTGTGATCAGTTTATAACCAGAGAACAGGAATATTCTTTCATGTACTGATGTGTTGCTTCAAATGCTTTCTTGCCATACATGTTTTGTTACATTTTGATTGTCTCATGATTTGCTGCTGCTGTTCTGTGTGAAATCTTTGACTGCAGGTCAACAGCATTATAAGGGGAGGAATAAAAGCACTGGGATACGTCAGTGTATTCAGAGTTCTGAAGAGGAGAGGTCCTGTGTTGGCATTAATGTGTACTTTGCTGGTTTGTGTTGGTTATGAATGCAGTTTTTTCCTGTGTAAAATAAGTCCGGAATTTAGGTTAGGACTCGGGGGTGTTACAAAATACAACACAACCCACAAAAACCAGTGCCAAGTACAAACACTGAGGTAAAGATTAATAAAACGCCCAACAAACAAAACACACAACCGACAAAAAATGTACGAGGAAATGATGCACGTCCGGATCCATGATAAATCAAGAGACCTGCACAAGAGCAATGAACCTGACCAGGCAGACCCAAAAAACTTCCGTGCGAAGTCAGTAGCGTCGCAAACAAACATATACAATGAAAAGCCACGGGGGTGAGAATCGCACAGCCATTTTGTTTGTATAGTAGTGCTTGTCAAGTAGATAACCACTAGGTGTCAAATTCAGGATTTGTCCACAAGGCAAATTGGTGTACAAAACCAAAAAGAACACACAGCGAGCGGCTTGAAACGGATAGCGAGGTCTGCACCGGGTTCAGATAAATTGTAAAGGTCCGGCCAAAAGAAATGAATGCTTAGGCGGGTAACAAAAACGGCGGAGACCATTACAACAAACCTTTAGATCCATGGGTTCGCGGGGGGAATCAAATAGAAAAAGAGGGGAGCACAACCGAAGAACCATTGCCTATTGACCAGACGACACACAGCCAAAGACACACAACACAAAACAAGAACTAGGGGAAAAATGCGGACATTAGGGACCGTTCGCTGAGAGGAGGACGATATCGATGTTCCCAGTATTGAAGTCTAAGTGTGAGTACCACCAAAACTACACCACAAGGGCCACGCGGAGTAGAGATACTAACGGAAAAAACAAATCTAAAGAACCGGATGGAAAATGCACAGTGGGAAACGACATAACTCTACAAACACCTCGTTACCCTTCCATCTGTACATCGTTAGAGAAACGATCAATTTAAAATGAAACGGCACCGCACAAGACAAAAACCATCTGGTGTAACAAGACGAACCCTAAAAGCAGAAACAAACAACCGACAAACCACCATCACATGGTACGGGGGCACAGAGTCAGGGGGACACATCAGGACACAAGAAAAATCAGGACCACTCAGGAGGAGTGAGAGTGCTGCACGGTGTGGAGTCGCACAACAAATAGCTGCCTCACAGGTCCACAAAGTGGCAGAATCCCGCACACAAAGGGGCGCGGACGAAAAACCAGAGCGCAACACAATGGAAGCGCGGGCGGCCACACAGGGGCGCTAGTGACAAAGGCTGAGCAAGACATTGCGTAGAGGAATAGGGCTCGCGCAACCACACGAGAAAGAAAGGAGACGAGCGAAGAAACCGGGTCGCAGCAAACGCCCCTAGCCAAAACGTCGGCACGGCACAGACAAGCCGGCACAGTGCCGGGCGTGTGGGCGCAAAAGCAAACCGGGGGGAGCACCGTGGCGCCCTACCTGACAGAGGCCAGGCCGATGGCGGCGTTTCGGCAGGAAACACCAGGACAAACAAGAAATGCAAAGATAGAGGCCAAACGGAAAAAACGACACAACTCAGGGAAGCAGGGACACGCCAGGGACGGGGAGGAGAAACGTCGCAATCCCCCCGACTAGGGGAGAGGAGAAAAAACTTGTCAGGGAAGACAAAGCATGCAAGTAAAAAGTCGAAGACAGATGAACAGGCGGGGACCCGGGCACACAGTAGAGGGAGGGAAAGGCGGCGTTCCAGTTAACAACTACCAGCCGTCCGAGGGAGCCCGACAGAAAGGGAGACCAATCACGAGGCACAGAAACCACAACGGGGACACATGTAGTGGGAGCACCAGGGGACGCACACCAAAAGTACAAAACACCAGATCGCGGGAGGTAACTTACACAAACACAATGCACCGCCCCTCCGAAAAAACGAGCAGGACACATACACACATGCTGGCCCCCCCGGCGCTGTGGGTACGAGGGTGGTTGTGTGGGCGCGGGCAGCACAAAATCTGCCACCTGGGCCTAGAGCAGGCTCGCTCAGCGCACGCCGCGCTCCGCACCAACACAAACCTGGAGCGCAAGATCGCTGGGGCGAGTGTTGGCTACAAAGAAGACCAAGTGGTGGGGTTACAACACACAAACCAAAACCAGATACATGGGTGGATATGGGCAGGGAAGGACACCTACTCCGGGTACCATAGGCGCCGAAAAAGGCAATGCTGAGTGAGAAAGTAATCAACAAACACACAAAAAAGCAAAGACAAAGAAACTAAAAAATAGTACGGGGACAATGAAGGTGGACCAAGTGGGGTCTGAAGAAAGGGCTGGGGTGTCAAGGGGCCCACTGAGGACTATCAGCTGGTGAAGAACAGGGCGGCAGGGGCTGGTGGTGAAAGGAAATCTTGGTTATGGCACGGGGGGGTGAGGTTGTGGGTGAGGGGGGGCCACACACCAGACGCCTACAACAACAAAATCCCGGCAGCGCACACAAGGAACAGACACCGGGCACGCCAAACAAAACATCAAAGACCCCTTAATCACACCGCCCTCCGCGGCAGGAAGAGAAGACACTGACGTAGCCAGGGCTGTTATGCCGCCACGGAGATGCGGGGACACCGGAGGGGAAACAAACATGGAACAGACGGACACCATCACCTCTTGGTGCCGGGCCCACAGCGGAACTGGGGAACACACCACAATGAAATGGGGAGCCATCACGCTAGATCCTGGACCATCATCAAAGATTGTCACCGGAACAGCAAAAAAAAACAAGCAAAGCAGGAACAAAGCAAATGTAACAAACTTGTAGGCAAGAAAGCATTCAGCAAGCAGACACTCACACACAGTTGAGAGATATTCCTGACTGCCCGCGGGAAAATAGAAACTGATCCCCAACAGCATTCAGACGGCAGGAGTGGGACGGATCGGGTCGGATCCAGATCGCAAAGGTTGACTTGGATGACCAACAAAAAGGACGTAAACTTAGCGGAGGAGCGTCTCGCGATAGATGTGGTAAAGTTGACGAAGCAGCAGAACAGCGGAATTAACGACAGCACAGAGTTAAGAAATGTCACAGACCGGCTCCAGTCCCATCAATGCTACCCGGCACCGCGGCAATTACACAGCGAATGCGGACCGCCACCCAGACCGCGACCGTCAAGACCTAGATGGCCGTTACAACAGCACCGTGTCAGGAAACAAGTGGCGGGCCACCTGCACTTCCATCTTCCATGCCATCGGACGACACAGAGGAGGTATCACCAAATGAATGGCAGGGCAGGAAAAAGCAATGCAAAGGCGGGGGGGGTGAAGCCGGGAAGCAAACGGGGCACAATCGCGAAAAGGGGAACTTGGAAGGGAACGGGGCCTGTGCAAAACAGTCCCAAGAATCCGTAGGCGTCTCACCCCACTCGGGGGGGGAGCATCAGAGGGAGAACAAAGGAGAAGAGGAGGGTCTCCGATCCTCTGATGAGGAGCGGGTACACAAGAGGTCCCAAGAAATTTGCGGAAGGGAGGGAAGCCGTTGCGAACAGGGTCTCAGACCAGCATAAGAAAAAGCAAACACACACTCGGCAAGAAAAGCCCCCCGCCGGTGGACGGAAGCAGCCGGTGGGCGGGAGACACGGATGTGGGCCACGCAGTTACGGTCACTGGCATGCGTGTAATGCAATCCGGTGCCTCAGAGGGACCGGCCCTCGCGACCCGCGGCTGGTGGGGGCAAACGCGGCGAAACGGCCAGGGCAAAGGGCGCGACTGGTAGCGGAAGCGAACACAGTGAAACAGAAGGACGAGCCGAACACCAACCACCTAGCAACCATCACAACCAGAACACAATGCCTTGATGACCGTCGAGGCTATCACAGCAGGCAAAAGGCAAACACGGGGCAGACCGAAAGGCACAAGCAATCAGGTGAGCCGTCAGGCACTGCAGTGCGCAGGGAAGGGAAACAGGACGTCCAAAACGTCGGGGAGGACGCGGAGGGCAGCAAGCACATCGGGGCGTCTGGGACCTCAGTGGTCCTGCAACGCGCCATCGGGGGCGCGGACGCAGGAGGAGGGGAGAGGTTCGGGTACAAAGGTGGGGTCGCCGGAAGGGTTGGAGCGTGCCGTGAAGGAACCGAAGAGGTCGAAACGGGCACTGGGTCGGGGAGCTATGTCTAAGGCGTAGGGGGTTGCAAGGAAGGACAGGGAAATCCAAAACTTCCAGTGCACATCTTTCGCGAATATAAGCACACAGGGAGGCCTCGGTGGATCCGAGGTATGGACCAGGGCGGATTAGGACACAGAAGGAATCTTGTCCCTCGCAACAACAGGAATGCCGAGCAGGTTTGAAGATGGCAGCACATCACCACACAGAGTGGGGCGGCACCGGATGTGACTGGACTGCCGGGGCATGTGCGCGCAACAGGATGGTGTTCCGCCGCGAAAAAAACAAAGGCGATCACTACGGGTTGTACGACAAAAGTGCGTGCTTGCCTCCGACTGCCGGCAGGGTGGGAATCTAGCACGAACAGCAGAGCTTTCTAATATTCAGGGAAAGGGAAGGATGGGGATTACAGTCACTCCACCGGTTTGGCAAAGGAGGAACTAGTAACCACTGTCAGGACGACCAGGGTCGCACAAAAGAAACGGCTAACCAAGTGATTTATTAATCTACTCTGAGTGAAGGCACGCTGGGCTCCAACACTGACCTGGACACAATGTAGAAGCTCAAAGTGGACAGGAGTATATGATAGACGCCACATGAAGGCGACACACAATTGGTGGTTGTCTGAAGACTGGATCAGGAGGAATGCAGGGGTGCGATGATCACTGAAGGCCAAAGAGAGACCCAGGTCCCAGCAAACAAAACACAATCAACGCAATGAGGTGAGAAATAGTTAGGGCGGGGGCTCGGGATGGTCGCAGCCACAAGAAGCAACCCCCCCCTGGGGCCGCAGACCGAGAAGCAGGCAAGACGCTCAAGGGGCAGACGCGAGCACCCACACCGTGTGGGACTAGGGGCAGGGAACACGAACGGTTTCCGCACGCGTAAGGCGTGTGGAGGGAGGGGGGGAGTGTGTGGAATATAGACGACCACAATCGCATCAACATGAATTCCTGTCCGTAAAACAAACGTTATCACCACTTAAACACAAATTACCAACAAATTTGGCGATCCTGAGATATAGGGTGGATAAGTAAATTCCTTTATACTACATCATAATGTTGCCCCTGAATCACATCCCCGACCAATATAACTTGTCTACTGACGCGATCGATCCTTCAGTGCCACACGCAGTCGAGTCGGAATGGCAAGGTTCGCATAGGTTAACCAAACCAATTAAAGGAGTCACAAAAGCCTGTGCTGAGGCCTACCGGGGTATGAAACACCCTGCTTGCCTATTTCAACACGGAGACAACACGTCGCGCGTTATGGAAACCAACGCAAATCGAAATATGGGAAAGGGGCAACGAACTCCCGTAAAGTGCCGTGACACAGGTGGGCGGCCATTAAAATGACTGCACCACAAAGCAGGCAAGCAGAAACGCCAGCATGACAAACGTGGGAAGCTCACCCGCGCACACCAAGGGGCGAAATCAAGACTCGGAAACACGCACGAAACAATGCAGTGATCCACCGGGGAACATCCACCACAACAAGAAAAGCAATCGCTTGCCACTGTTGTGAACACGGCACCGGCTTGAATCACACCTGGAAAGACAACCTGCAACGAACATGACAGTCGGGCCACCGCACACCACAAACCGCACAAGAACAACCCCCAAAGAGGGACCAAGCAGTCCCCGACTACAAAAAACAAAAAAAAGGAAAAAAAAATTCTGCAAGGTTCTGACACGAAAGCAAGATCATTAGAGTCGGGCGAAAGTTAATTTCAGGCTAGGGCGACCTAATGGATGGGCGTAGCCGACTGGTCTGACACAGGTCGGCTAATGAACAAGGTTCAAAAAAAAAACCAAACAGGCGGGATGGTAAGGGCCGGTCGTGGACACCGGAGAAAACACATTCCAACCCGAACTACACGGGATGCCGCGTGGTGCGAGGTCGAGCCACTCGACGGGGGGCACAAAAAAAAGCGCGTGCAAAAAAAACGAAGGGCAAAACTATTACGACTACCGGGGGGACTAAAAGCACAGCTGGGTAGACCTAGCATAGGCACCAGAGCTTGGCACGGAAAAAAGAAAACAAGGCCACGAGCGCCGTGCGCCCTAATTTGGCCAAAATCAGGTCAGTTAACGGGGGATGCACACCAAAAAGAGGGAAGCAACTATGGAGGCGAAAAACAAAGCTGAGGAACAAAAAACAGCACGCAGACAACAAATGACAGCGGGGGTCCCACTCGAACGTGGGTGCCTGTTGGGTGCGCGCCAAGCGCAAGCGGGGGGTACACAAACCAAGCAGTGCGCGAGAAAAAAAAAGTAAATCTAACCAAAAATGCCGACAGAGGAACACAAGGGCGGAGGCCAAGACGCAAAAGACGCAAGTAGTTAACATAGCGAGCGAACCGACTACAACAACACACGGGGCAAATACGAAAAAAACAACGATCAAGAACAGGGACAGGAAAAAGGAAAAGTACAACAACGCCCGTTTCGAACGACAGGAAACACTAGGTACTCGGAAGACCGCCACGAGCCCTTCTAGTCAAAACCCCACCACAGTGAACCCAGGGAAGGTTTACAAAATCTGGGCATGGGCAGAAAGCAAGTGGCGTGCGTTTGTTCCGGGAAAGCCGGGCAAAATGTGCTGGGCTGGGAAAGGACGAGGGACAAAACACCAGAAAAAGAAAGGAAAGGGGGGGGGACAGAACACTCAGCATGGGAACAATATTACACGGCAACGGAAAAAGCACACACCGCCAGGGAGAGACATTTTCGCCTGCAGCAGACCACTTACGGGGGCAAAACACCTGCCGCTACTGGGGGCGGCAAGGACAAAGCAACACAAGGTTTGCATTCCAAGGCACACCACTGGGCCTCCTCCATAGAAAAGGCATATGCCCAGAAGAAGAGCGAGTATAGGATAACGACCGCAGAAAGACCAAGTTGTCGGGGTCTGGAAGAGGCCCGCGCCCATCCTCGGAAGCACTACGCGGCCCCAACAAGATGGAAGAGCGGCGGTGTGCGGTTAGCACGGGCACAGGGCAACTGTCAGCGAGCGGCCACACTGGGAGACGGGTGAGACCGGGGGGGGGCCAAAGGACTGACGAAAGCGGCAGGCCCGCACATGGGCAGACCGCGAGGATGGGAAAAAACATGGAGTCTTGCGCGCGGAAAACGGCGAAAGGGGCAAAGCCCCGATGAGGCAAGGGCGGAGGGGCAACAGGAAAAGACCCATGAACAAGACAAGCGGCGTGACACAATAAGTGCTGTCTGGCTGACCAGGGGGCAAAACGGGGGAGGGCAGGCCTCAAAGCCAGATAGCCCAGTGCAACAGGAGCAGGGGAGGAGAAACGCGGGGGGTGGCAGAGCAACAGAGGAAAAGAGAGGAGGAAGACGCACACACACCAGGCAACAGTGACGCGGGGAAGCCATTCAGCACCCCCCTTCCGCGGACGAGTCGTGTTACCGGCAACCCAATGGGAACAGCCGGGGGGTCCACGGCAACAAAAGGACACAATGCTAGCCAGGACACATAGACGAGCAGGGTGGGGGGCAGTGAAAAACGCAAGGCAGGGGACGGGCAGCCGGCAAGAAAAGGCCCCGCGGGCGCCGCCGCAAAAGAAACTCCAGGGGCAACCTGGGCAAGCACGCACTACAACCGCACCCGCATCCAAGAAGCAAGAACAGCAAACGGCAGACGGTCCGCAGAAAGTGCCAGGGGCCGATACAGCACATGTGGGGAGATTTGGCGGGGTGCGCGGGAAAACAGACCAAACCACAAACAACCAGGTTACCCAAAATTAAGGAATAAACCAAACGAGGTCGGTTTTCAACAGTGCGGGCAGAAAAAAAAACGCACGAAGGGTAGGAGAAAAAGCAGAAAAGGATCCGTAAGGTCAAAAAATGGCGGGGAATACTGAACTATGGTGCGGACACCTACAGCCAGAAAAAAGTAAAAGGCAACCTCTACAAACGCACTCGCCCATTGAACCAAAAAGCAAGCGTCGCGCGCACGAAGCCAAAGAGCCAGAACCAAAGACCATCAATCAAGGCAATGCGAGCATCACCGGCTCAGTTGTGTCCAATAGACCATCCGAGCTTGCAACAGATGAAAAGGCCAGCGGTAGAACATCATGCTGGGGGGTTGGCAGGAAGGTCGGGCCCGCAAGCTAGCGTGTGAACGGGGGAAAAGCCAGCTGCGAGCCTAGGCACCAGCCGGAGCCCCGACACCGCAAAAAGGGGAGAGCAGGAGAGAACAAAAAGCCCCCAGACTGATTATCAAAGGGGGACGGCCGAAAACATAGGCACACCCACAAGACCCAACAATCAGCATGCCGCCCTGGCATGGGTGAAAAGTGAAGTTCGGGAGGGCCGCGAGGAGGACCGACTGAAGGCGTGAGCAACCTGGGAGGCCGCTCCCACCAGGTGGCATAAATTCCATGACGGAAGAAGCAAC
The DNA here is from genome assembly GCA_016801955.1 of Conus betulinus. Classification (NCBI taxonomy): domain Eukaryota; kingdom Metazoa; phylum Mollusca; class Gastropoda; order Neogastropoda; family Conidae; genus Conus; species Conus betulinus. The sequence continues at coordinate 45,983 of JADBJO010014715.1, forward strand.
CGCACGCAACCCAGGCGGACAGGATCAATTAGGTGCACGACTGGGAAGAGCAGTCAGAACAAAAGAGGCCACAGGTGCCCACGAGGAAAGGGGGAAGCACGCCGGAGCTCCAAGTACACAGTATCAGGGCAAGTGATCGGCAGAGCGCAACGGGGGCACCACGGGAAACTGGGAAACAACCTGGGCCGTTAAGAAGCCACTCAAAGGACCAGAACTCAGGGAACAAGTGGAAGGAACCGTCACTCAGTCCCCCGGTGTACGGCAGTACATATGACGTGGTGGGGGGTCCGTTGCGGGGCTCACCTGAGACGTCATGTGGTGGACAACGCGCCAAAGGGACCACGGGAGCTGCCCCACACAAAAGGCAGCTCAATGCCGACACGCGCCAGAGAAAGTCAGGGGGGGGGGGGAACCCAAAGATTACTTCCGAGGGGGAGGCCGGAATCCCATGCAAGTCAAAACCACATAAGCAACGCGGGCTCGCAGCATTCAAAATATCCAACACATCGGGGGGGTATGA
>JADBJO010014716.1:0-7500 GCA_016801955.1 Conus betulinus
ATGAGGATGATAAAGATGATACTTCGAATTTCCATTTCTGTCTGAGACTACATGACAGGGCTGTACTATACACTTCCTTTCATAATATATCCCGGCATCAACCAGCCCGAGAGATACCAGACACCTGCTGTGTTGGTCAGGAAATTTGAGCAACACTCTCAGAGATGCCTCCATTATGTGGATGAAACTCGACTGTGTGGTCCCCGTCTTCCCAGCTGAGCCTGTAGCAAACTCAACTCTGGGTAGGAGCTGGTCGGGGCAGAAAAATCCCATGACTCTGATGGGAATCGAACCAGTGACCTCACAGTCAGGAGTCCGCGACCCTAGCCACTTCGCCACGGCGGCTGGTGCTACTACTACTACTACTACTGCTGCTGCTTTTACTAACACCACCACTACTACTATTACTACCACTACTACTGCTACCACCACCAAGACCACCACCATCACCACCACCATCACCACTACCACCACCATCACCACCACCACCACCACTACTTGTCCTTCACCAGCCCCCAGTTCGAGCGACTATAGCAGCACTGAGGAAAGCAGCTTAGGAAGTTGCACGACAGCTCTTCACCGAACTGTACACACATGTCTTCCACTTGAGAACGGGTCATCGCTTGCCACACGCATCGTACTGAATGTTTCTATTCAGTGCTCTAATTATTTTATAATTTCCTCGTCAGCGCTTGATTCTGTATGAAGCTCGGCTGGCTGTTTATTGGTCCTGGCCAAAAAGGCGCAGTCGCCACCTGTCTATCCCACTTCCCTCTCCCCTTTCTGTCGCCCCCCCCACCTCCCCTTCAGTATATTCTTGTTCACATACCAAAGTGGATTTTCCTACAGATGAGAATGTTGCCAGGGGGGAAATTCCTTTGTTGCTTTCAAAAAAAAAAAAAAAAAAGGGGGGGGGGGGGGGGAAGGGGTGTGTGTGATTGGAATGCTGGAAACTGCTTTGTGCTACTCTCGAACCATTGACCCTGCCTTGTTTGGCTTCCTGGCTGGGCGAGTGCGTTATCCGCTGGGCCACCTTCGCACAATGACGGGGAGAAAGAAAGTGCGACTGATGTACGACTGTCCGTTGCATTACCATCATTCATGCGCGTTGAACACAGGTGTTCTGAGTCACTGTCTGAACGAATGCACGAAAAAAGAACGCAGACTTAACGTCTAAGAAGCGACAGTACTGCCCAAATGCGGATTTTACGAACAGACTTAACGTATTCCACTTCCTACAGAGTGTGATCTTCGAACCGCGTGCTCTCATGACTGCTTCAGGACAGTAACTGATCTGATACGGCCTTGCCCCCAATGCGTGAAGAATGTGTAGGTTTCCAGCGGACAACGCCCTCTCCCAGCCAGGAAACTAACACCGTAGGACAGCCATCTCTCTGAATGCCTGAGGTATTGGAATGACGTGAAGTTTACACAAGCGACAATGTTGATAATTTCACTGGGCCGAGGTATGAGCTCTTTGATAAGAGATGCTTCCCGGTGTTTTCAGTGTCTACTTTCACCACTAAAACCAAAGCGCATAAGCAAACAACAACAACAACAACAATAAGGAAAACAACATACCAAAACGCAAAGAAAACAAAACTTTCTCCTCTGACCTTGACCTCCATCACGATCGCTTCATGGCGATACTCCTACAGCCTCCTACCCTCCCCCCTCCCCCTACGCCCCGCCCTATCGCCCTTTTCTCCCCCCCCCCCCCACCCCCCGACACGTAGGTACTCATCCACTCATGAAAGTGACACCGCAGGACTACCCTCTCTCCGTCTGTCTGTCTGTCTGTCTGTCTGTCTCTCTCTCCCCCACTCTCTGTATCTTTCTCTCTGTCTCCTTCTCTGTATCTCTCACCCCCCCTTCTCTCTCTGCTGGATGTTTTCCTCAGATGGTGTTAAATGATCTTACCCTTACTCAGTTTCAGTGGAACACATTACAGTCAACTCTGCTTTTTTCTGTACCTTCCACCCGTCCTGTCTCCATTCTTTCGTCCTTGGTGTGCTCTCTCTCTCTCTCTCTCTCTCTCTCTCTATTGCGCGCGCGCGCGCGCGCGCGCGCGTGTGTGTGTGCGTGCGTGCGTGCGTGCGTGCATGCGTGCGTGCGTGAGTGCGTGCGTGTGTGTGTGTGTGTGTAAACCTTACTGTATTATTCCTGTGTGTGAGGACGTAAGAAAATGTTACAGTTTTGTTTTGTTTTTGTTAACCTTTGATTTGATACACACTGGGAATGAACGTGTACGATTTGTTAGCAAGAAAAGGAAGAGGGAAATGTTATTGTTCTGTTACCCCCCCCCCCCCTTGACAAAAGACCTCTTTGGTAATGACAACAAAATATCACAGTGTCAAAAAGTGTCAAAGTCTCTCTCTCTCTCTCTCTCTCTCTCTCTCTCTCTCTGTTTTTTTTTTTCATTTCTTTAAATTCATCTATGCGTCAAGGTTGATGGAGAAACAACTCATCCACATTTTCATGTCTTTTCGAAGACACGTTTGTTTGTTTAAAGTGTTGTAAGTTTTAGTCATTAGCAATGCTCAATAAGTCCTTTAACGGGGCAAGCTGCGGATGAATAATAAAAAGCATGCATTTGTGTATCTGTCAGTCTTGGAAATAAACATCATCATCATCATCATCATCATCATACAATCTCTGAACCCACCCTATTCTCTCTCTCTCTCTCTGTCTCTCTGTCTCTCACACACACACTCACTCTCTCTCTCTCTCTCTCTCTCTCTCTCTCTCTCTCTCACACACACACACACACACACACACACACACACACACACACACACACACTTAACACTCCTCTAGGTTGGTTTCAAAGTGAGCTGACTGTAGGCGGAAACTGAAATAAGTTCTAAAAGAGAAATTATAATTATTCCGCGAACAAAAAAAATGACAAACCAATCACAAGACAAACCACGGCGCATTTCGACCTCTGAGGTCGTCTTCAGGCAAGATGAACCACATTCAGGACAATGAAAACGAAGGCGCTATCACTTGCCTTTTCAGATCGGGCACAAGCTGGACGTGGAATGAAAACGAAGCCGTTTGGAAGGAGGGTACCAATAATGTATTATTAATAACAATGGTAGTAGTAGTAGTAGTAGTAGTAGTAGTAGTAGTAGTAGTAGTAACGGTAATAGTAATAGAAGTAATAGTAATATGATAGTAAAAGTAAAGAAGAAGAAAAGAAGAAAGAAGAAGAAGAAGAAGAAGAAATACAAGGGTACCAACAAGGGTAATATTAATAATAATGGTAGCAGTAGTAAGAGTAGTAGTAGTAGTAGTAGTAGTAGTAATAGTAACGGTAATAGTAATAAAAAATAATAGTAATATAACAATAAAACTAATAGTAATAAAAAAAAAAATTATCAATATTAGTAATAATTACGATGATAATAATCATAATGATAAGAATAATAACAATTACAATGAGGGAATGGAGGAATAGGAGAGTGGAGGAGGGGACGGGGGGGGATGGGGGGGGAGGGGGAGGACAGGAAGAGCAAAGAGGAGATGGAGGAGGACACAGATTATGGGAAAGATGGAATCTAATAAGTATATCTATAGTTATATTAATAATCATGATTATAACCATGTAACGCTGATAGTAATAATCTAGGAGGCCAAAAAAAAAGTGATAGGTTGGAATGCAAGAAATACAAATTATGGGAAAAATGGAATCTAATAAGTATATCTATAGTTATGTTAATAATCACGATTATAACCATGTAACGATGATGGTAATAATATAGGAGGCTAGAAAAATGGTAGGTTGGAATGCAAGAAATACAGTAATGTATAACGAAAATATTAACAACCCTTGTAAAGATAACAGTTGTAATAGTTATGAAGTTGTAATACCAGTTATAATGATAACAATGGTAAAAAAATTAGAATTAGTGATAAATAATATAAGTAATCATAATAGTGATAATGATGATGATAATGGGGATATTAGAACTAATCAAGATAGTTAAGATGATAAAGGATCTTTTTATGATGATGACAGTGATGATGATGATAATGATGATAGAACTGATACTGATATGATGTCAGTAATAACGATAATGATAATGAAAAAGGGAATACAAGTTATACTATTAGTAGATGGAAAGGAATAGAGATGGTCAACGAGTTAAAAAGTTAACAGCACTACTGGAGCAGGAAAAGATTGGTGATGACAGAAATGATAATGATGACAATATCAATGACAGGAATAATGATAATATAATGCTGTCGATAACAGTTAAGGAAGGTAAACAGGAGCAGGAATGTTCAATGAGTGAAAGGATAACTGCGCTATTACAGCAGGGAAGATGGGGACGAAAAAAAGAATAAAGAAAGAACGGGGAGCGGGGGGGGGGGGGGGGGGGGGGGGGGGGGGGCACATACCTTCACCTGCACACACATACACCTCTCGGATGTTTCCCCTGAGATGCTGTTATATGATCCTGTCCTTACTTCTCCCAGATCTTTATCCTCAGAAGCTGTTATACAATCCTACCCTTACTCGACTTCAGTCAGGTCGCTTTACCATTAACCCTGCTTTTCCATCAAACATCTCCCGTCCTTTCTCCCTTCTTTCGTTCTTAGTGCTCGCTCTCTCTCTCTCTCTCTCTCTCTCTCTCTCTCTCTCTCTCTCTCTCAAATAGTTGAGTTTTACGTCCTCATAGCGAAAGCTTTTAGGGGACACGTCTTTCATTCACGGTAGTCTTTTTAAACTCTCTCTCACTCTCTCTCTCTCTCTCTCTCTTCTCTTCCCCCCTCTCTCTCTCTGTCAATCTCTCCCTCCGTCTCTCTCTCTCTCTCTCTTCTCTCCTCCATCTCTGTCTCTCCCTCTCTCTTTCTTTCTCTTTGTCTCTCTCTCTCCCTTCTTCCCTGTTTCTGTCTATCTGTCTGTCTCTCTCTCTTCTCTCTCTTTCTTTCTGCCATCCCCTTTCTCTCCCACTCTCCCCCCCCCTCTCTCTCTCTCTCTCCCTCCCCTCCCGGATGTTTTCCTCAACTATTGCTATATAATCCCGCTCTTACGCAGGATACTGTTTTTTTTTTTTTTTTTCTGTTTTCATATTCATTTCCGCAGGATATTGTTCTATTCCCCCTTGACATGAAGACTGTTGTGATTGTCAGTAAAATCTTTGTCATTTGTCAGTAAAATCTTTGTCATTTGTCTTGTCACCCTCTCTCTCTCTCTCTCTTCCTCTCAACCCACTCCATCCCCCCTTCTTTATTTTTTTCCTGACAGTTACACAGAACCACTCACACACTTCATGTCTCTTCCTTCCTGTTTCTGTTTTTCTTTCTTAGTCTTTTAAAGCTCATCACTCCTATCCTTCTCTCCATCCAGACCTTAGGACAAAAGACCAAATTCAGATGCTCAGCCCCAGACAAAATCCACAAGAGTAAATTTTGTCACCAGAACACTATCTATTTGGACTTCAAATCTCCGATACTCTACAAAATTGCTCCAAAGTCCTTTGAAAACTCTTTAAAACTCCCGCGAAATGTCCCACGAACATCTGAGAAAAAGAAACCCATCACGAAACCACTGTGGAATCTTTCCAGAATGACCAGAGCACGCCTCTCAGGCAATAGATTATCGTTTATTCATTCAGGGTATTTTTTTTTTCCAAATGAACTTCTTAAACACCATTCAACAAAACCACAGCAAATGGGGACATTGCCAAGACGCTGACGTTCATTCTGGCGGAAGATTTGTTCTGGAATATCATCTATTTAGATGTTTTAGAAACAAATAAGCGCACATTCACACACATGCGTGGCCTATACGTACAAGTGCGCGCGCGCCCGCGCGCGCGCACACACACACAAAGAAGCATGCACGCACACTTGCATACACGCGCGCGCATGCACGCACACACAGGCACGCATGCATGCTTGTGCACGCGTGCAGGCACACACACACACACACACACACACACACACACACACACACACACACACACACACACACATTCACACACACATAAATGCGCATACTTATGCGCGCGCAACCTCCCCCACCCCCACCCCCACACACCAAAAGTTGGTATAGCGATAAATATTGATAGACCTTTCGTTCTATCCTCGGAAAGAAGCAAATCGTAAAGGCTGTAATTGTAAGATACAAATCGTAAAGGTTGTAATTGTAAGATACAAATCGTAAAGGTTGTAATTGTAAGAAACAAATCGTAAAGGTTGTAATTGTAAGATACAAATCGTAAAGGTTGTAATTGTAAGATACAAATCGTAAAGGTTGTAACTGTAAGAAACAAATCGTAAAGGTTGTAACTGTAAGATACAAATCGTAAAGGTTGTAATTGTAAGATACAAATCGTAAAGGTTGTAATTGTAAGAAACAAATCGTTAAGGTTGTAATTGTAAGATACAAATCGTTAAGGCTGTAATTGTAAGATACAAATCGTAAGGCTGTAAGATACAAATCGTTAAGGTTGTAATTGTAAGATACAAATCGTTAAGGCTGTAATTGTAAGATACAAATCGTTAAGGCTGTAAGATAAAAATCGTTAAGGCTGTAATTCTAAGATTATGTCGGCAGAAAAGTTTAGAATACCACAACAATTTTTTTTTTTCTTTTGTGAATTTTTTTTTCAAATATAACCCACTTCAAGACTTTTAGCATGTGTATTGAACGAAAACAATGGAACAGCCGATTAAAAAGCCTTGTTAGTTTCCACAATGACCGTCAGCAAAGAATGCCAATACATCCTAGATATACCTCGGCGACAAGAATCAAGCAGAAATCAAATAACGCTGATTAAAAAAAAAAAAGTCGTGATACCCGAAATCGGGGGATTAAAATATCCGACATATAAAAGAATATGTCGTGTTGTAAATCCGAGTACGATGCCGACGGGGAACCTTTGAACACGTATGAGGGTTGACTTCAACGAGGTGATAGCCCACAGACATGGTCCTTTGCGGTCGACCGGGCTATCAGCAAAGTAATTTTCCTCTCAAAAAAGGAGAAAAAGAAACGTTACGAAAGGCCGACTGCTTTTCAGCTCAGATTACAGTCCATGTGACGACGTCGAAATATAGTGAGTCACCTTCAACGGAGACTCCAAAGTAAGCTAAGAAACTGCCCTACCGTCCTCTGTCTCATCTCTCATTGTTGTACTGACATTTTAAAAGGATAAACCGAAATAAATAAATGAGAAAAAGAAAATAATACAAATAACATCTGAAAGACATAAAGATCGTAAAGGAAAAATTAACAGGGAAACATTTAACATTTGTAAGTAGAATAATAGAAACAGGAATTGTAACAATAAACCAGATTACATCTTAACTGTACTGAGAATAAAAAAAAAATCTCTCTCTCTCTCTCTCTCTCTCTCTCTCTCTCTCTCAGAGAGAACACAATAAAAAAGGCCCCGCGCCCTAAACAAACACACACACACATAGTCTCACACACACACACACACACACACACACACACACACACACACACACACTCACTCACAAAAA